>JARWKJ010000007.1:707865-737865 GCA_029959095.1 Rhinichthys osculus | reverse complement strand
ATGCTACTGAGAAATTGTTATTTTCTCTCAATATTAATATCTCCTTTATGATTGTAGTTTATTTTATTTGTGCATATTTTTACACAAAGTTAGTGGCTGCATTTCGTGCTGCATCTATACAGCATTACGCATTATATTACAGTACTGATTGTTATCCATTCACCGCACGCGCGGACTCCTTCTGCTCTTGTCTTACAGACTCCAGGATCATAAATCATCACATTTTGGTCCACGAGTGGAAGAATCGAGAAGGTGTGTGTAACTCCTCCTCCGCGATGAATGAGGCTGTGGCGCGCGACCAATAATAACCAAGTGCGACACACTTCCACACGGATCAGGTGACGAACCTGCGCACATTTGACACACACTCAGAGCTTTAAAAGGACTTAAGTCTACGCCGAAACATACTTTTTTTATTCTGCTCGGGAAACTTTAAAGGTATGTCTAATGCTGAAATTATTCAAGATATTAAATGCAATATGCTTTATTTCACTATTCTGTATATTTTGGGATTTGAATGAATAAAAATCTGCTGTGTTAGTGATGTTCTGTTATTTACTATGTTGCAGGTTCATCATCATCATGCAAGTTCGTATCAACAGCGCTGATGTGAAATACACAGAGAAATACATCGAGTCTCGTTACTGTTATCACACTGCGTGTGTGTGTAGAGATGGAGACGCGCTCACTGTAAGTGCTTCAACATCTTTAATAAACTGATGGATTTATGTCTGGATTGTTGTGAGTGTTTTATTAGAATAGTTTGTGTGAGTGATAAAATTGCATTGCATTTTGTTCCTTATTTGAGTCGATGACCTTTTTAAACACTCCATCATCTCTCACAGGGAACAGCGTTCTCTTAAAGTTCTCTTAAAGGGGCAGCTCACTCAAAGTCCTGTCATCATTCACTCGCCCTCAAGCTGGTCCAAACCTGTAACGCCTTTATTTCTCTTCTGTTGAGCACAAAAGAAGATATTTAGAAGAATGTGGGTAGCCAAACAAGTGTTAGTCCCCATTGACTTTAGTATTTTTTAGTGTTTACCAGCAACTGTTTAGTTCGTAAAAAGAGGGAATGAACAAGTTATATAGCATGCACGATTTAGGGAATGAATTATTGTAGCGTTCACACAATTTAGTAAAATGAGGAAACTAATTATATTGTGCACACGATTTCGTAAACGAGTGAACGATTTGTTATATTGTGCGCAAGATTTCGTAAAACGAGTGAACGAATTATTATATTGTATGTACGATTTCGTAAAACGAGTGAACGAATTATTATATTGTATGCACGATTTAGTAAAACGAGTGAACGAATTATTATATTGTATGCACGATTTAGTAAAACGAGTGAACGAATTATTATATTGTATCCACGATTTAGTAAAACGAGTGAACGAATTATTATATTGTATGCACGATTTACTAAAACGAGTGAACGAATTATTATATTGTATGCACGATTTAGTAAAACGAGTGAACGAATTATTATATTGTATGCACGATTTAGTAAAACGAGTGAACGAATTATTATATTGTGCGCACGATTTAGTAAAACGAGTGAACGAATTATTATATTGTATGCACGATTTAGTAAAACGAGTGAACGAATTATTATATTGTATGCACGATTTCGTAAAACGAGTGAACGAATTATTATATTGTATGTACGATTTCGTAAAACGAGTGAACGAATTATTATATTGTATCCACGATTTAGTAAAACGAGTGAACGAATTATTATATTGTATGCACGATTTAGTAAAACGAGTGAACGAATTATTATATTGTATCCACGATTTAGTAAAACGAGTGAACGAATTATTATATTGTATGCACGATTTACTAAAACGAGTGAACGAATTATTATATTGTATGCACGATTTAGTAAAACGAGTGAACGAATTATATTGTATGCACGATTTACTAAAACGAGTGAACGAATTATTATATTGTATGCACGATTTAGTAAAACGAGTGAACGAATTATTATATTGTATGCACGATTTACTAAAACGAGTGAACGAATTATTATATTGAATGCACGATTTAGTAAAACGAGTGAACGAATTATTATATTGTATGCACGATTTAGTAAAACGAGTGAACGAATTATTATATTGAATGCACGATTTAGTAAAACGAGTGAACGAATTATTATATTGTATGCACGATTTCGTAAAACGAGTGAACGAATTATTATATTGTGCGCAGAATTTAGTAAAACCAGTGAACGAATTATTATATTGTGCGCACAATTTAGTAAAACGAGTGAGCAAATTATTATATTGTGCGCATGATTTAGTAAAACGAGTGAACGAATTATTATATTGTGCGCATGATTTAGACAAACGTGTAAACGAATTATTATATTGTGCGCATGATTTAGTAAAAGCAGTGAACGAATTATTATATTGTGCGCAGAATTTAGTAAAACAAGTGAACGAATTATTATATTGTGCACGCAATTTAGTAAAACGAGTGAACAAATTATTATATTGTGCGCATGATTTAGTAAAACGAGTGAACAAATTATTATATTGTATGCACAATTTCGTAAAATGAGTGAACAAATTATTTTATTGTGCGCACAATTTAGTAAAATGAGTGAACAAATGATTATATTGTATGCACGATTTAGTAAAACGAGTGAACGAATTATTATGCGTGCACGATTTCGTAAAACGAGTGAACGAATTATTATATTGTATGCACGATTTAGTAAAACCAGTGAACAAATTATTATATTGTGTGCACAAATTAGTAAAACGAGTGAACGAATTATTATATTGTGTGCACAATTTAGTAAAACGAGTGAACGAATTATTATATTGTGCGCACGATTTAGTAAAACGAGTGAACGAATTATTATATTGTGCGCACAATTTAGTAAAACCAGTGAACGAATTATTATATTGTGCGCACAATTTAGTAAAACCAGTGAACGAATTATTATATTGTGCGCACAATTTAGTAAAATGAGTGAACGAATTATTATATTGTGCGCACAATTTAGTAAAATGAGTGAACTAAATTTATTGTATGCACGATTTCGTAAAACGAGTGAACGAATTATTATATTGTGCACGCGATTTAGTAAAACGAGTGAACGAATTATTATATCGTGTGCACGTTTTTGTAAAATGAGTGAACAAATTATTATATTGTGCGCACGATTTCGTAAAACGAGTGAACGAATTATATTATGCGCAAAAATTAGTAAAACGAGTGAACGAATTATTATATTGTGTGCACAATTTAGTAAAACGAGTGAACGAATTATTATATTGTGAGCACGATTTAGTAAAACGAATGAACTAATTATTATATTGTGCGCACAATTTAGTAAAACCAGTGAACGAATTATTATATTGTGCGCACAATTTAGTAAAATGAGTGAACTAATTATATTTAATGCACGATTTCGTAAAACGAGTGAACGAATTATTATATTGTGCACGCGATTTAGTAAAACGAGTGAACAAATTATTATATTCTGCGCATGATTTAGTAACATGAGTGAACAAATTATTATATTGTATGCATGATTTCGTAAAATGAGTGAACAAATTATTTTATTGTGCGCACAATTTAGTAAAACGAGTGAACGAATTATTATATTGTGTGCACGATTTCGTAAAACGAGTGAACAAATTATTATATTGTATGCACGATTTCGTAAAACGAGTGAACGAATTATTATATTGTGTGCACGATTTCGTAAAACGAGTGAACAAATTATTATATTGTATGCACGATTTCGTAAAACGAGTGAACAAATTATTATATTGTATGCACGATTTCGTAAAACGAGTGAACAAATTATTATATTGTATGCACGATTTCGTAAAACGAGTGAACGAATTATTATATCGTGTGCACGTTTTCGTAAAATGAGTGAACGAATTATTATATTGTGCGCACGATTTAGTAAAACGAGTGAACGAATTATAATATGGTATGCACGATTTCGTAAAACGAGTGAACGAATTATATTATGCGCACAAATTAGTAAAATGAGTGAACGAATTATTATATTGTGTGCACAATTTAGTAAAACGAGTGAACGAATTATTATATTGTATGCACGATTTCGTAAAACGAGTGAACGAATTATATTATATGCACAATTTAGTAAAACGAGTGAACGAATTATTATATTGTGCGCACGATTTAGTAAAACGAGTGAACGAATTATTATATTGTGCGCACGATGTAGTAAAATGAGGGAATTAATTATTATATTGTAACAAACAATTTAGTAAAACGAGTGAACGAATTATATTATGCGCACAAATTAGTAAAATGAGTGAACGAATTATTATATTGTGTGCACAATTTAGTAAAACGAGTGAACGAATTATTATATTGTATGCACGATTTCGTAAAACGAGTGAACGAATTATATTATATGCACAATTTAGTAAAACGAGTGAACGAATTATTATATTGTGCGCACGATTTAGTAAAACGAGTGAACGAATTATTATATTGTGCGCACGATGTAGTAAAATGAGGGAATTAATTATTATATTGTAACAAACAATTTAGTAAAACGAGTGAACGAATTATTATATTGTGCGCACGATGTAGTAAAATGAGGGAATTAATTATTATATTGTAACAAACAATTTAGTAAAACGAGTGAACGAATTATATTATGCGCACAAATTAGTAAAATGAGTGAACGAATTATTATATTGTGTGCACAATTTAGTAAAACGAGTGAACGAATTATTATATTGTATGCACGATTTCGTAAAACGAGTGAACGAATTACATTATATGCACAATTTAGTAAAACGAGTGAACGAATTATTATATTGTGCACACGATTTAGTAAAACGAGTGAACGAATTATTATATTGTGCGCACGATGTAGTAAAATGAGGGAATTAATTATTATATTGTAACAAACAATTTAGTAAAACGAGTGAACGAATTATTATATTGTGCGCACGATGTAGTAAAATGAGGGAATTAATTATTATATTGTAACAAACAATATAGTGAAACGAGGGAACTAACTATTATATCGCGCCAACGAGTTAGTAAAATGAGGGAACAAATTATTTTATCATGCACGTGATTTAGTAGAAATAGGGAACAAATTATATTGTGTGCACGATTGAGTAAAACCAGGGAATGCATTATTGTATAGTAGGGGAATAACCCACTGTGCAGTGCCGTCGGAGTGACGTCTTTTCTATGTAATTTTTGGACGTCCAATTTAGGGCCTCTGAAGGGGTTGTTTTGTAACGCCAGACGAGGTCTTTTTTCGACGTCTAATGTTGACGTTCGTGGGACCTCCGTGTAAGGGTTATTTATAGTCCAAATGGTCTTTTACCCAGTTCAAAGGTCAAATGTTGAACGTCAATATGACGTCCAAGTTGGGTCATGGTTGGACGTCCAAAAAGTGGACCTAGTTTGGACGTCGAATAGATGTCCAGAATTGCTCATGGACCGACGGACCCAATATAGACATGATCTGCACGTCTATCCGACCTCCAAGGTTTAGTGGGTACAGTTAACCACATAAAGAAACCAGTAAGCTCAATGAAGACCAGGAGTAAAAATTCAAGTTCAGGTTCTCCACACTTCTAAAGGCCACAGAGGATCCAGCCTCGAACTTCAGATTCACAAACACTACATGGATGATCAGTTGACGTTGAGTCTACAAGTTTAACAAGAGTCCGAACATGGTATTCTCTTTATGCAAATGAGACATTATCTGTTGTTCTATATACGAGTCGTAACACCTGAAGGTCACATGACTCTAAACATAATAAACAAACTCTGCCAAAACACTGGCAATATCTTCTCCATTCAAGGCTGAGTTCTTGTCAGGACTTCACTGGAACTGATGCAAACCTCTACACATGATTCTCAGTTTAACATAGTGACAAATTGTGCTGTAAATCCTAAAAAGAATTACGGTGTTAGAACATATTGGTAACACTTTACAATAGGTTCATTATTAATATATTATCTAACATGAACTAGCAATACATTTGTTACTATATTAGTTCATCTTTGTTAATATTAGTTATTAAAAATACAGCTGTTCATTGTTTGTTCATGTTAGTTCACAGTGCATTAACTGATGTTAACAACCTTTGATTCTAATAATGTATTGGTAAATGTTGAAATTAATATTACGTAACTAAGATTAATAAAGGCTGTATATGTTTAGTTCATTCTTAGTTCATGTTAACTAAGGTAGTTAATGTTAAAGGCGCTGTGTGTAACTTTCACTCTACTAAAACATAAAATTACCATAATATGTTTGCATATATTGAGGAAACATGCTGAGTTCACACACTCGTTCCTCTGGAAAACACTACAGTTATTTTACTCTGAAATGTGCGTTTCCAGGCTGGAATATTTGTTTTTGTTTTGGTCTGTGATATTACACGTTGCAATTACACGTTGCTCGTTCCTGTTGGGTCTCAATCTGGCGACCCGTGAGCGTCGAGTCCGTGGAGGCGGGGAAACAACGATCTCTGCTATTCTGATTTGGACTGCAGTACCGATGTCCACCACTAGTGTCATTCTTACAGACTGCACCTTTAACTAATGGACCATACTAATGAACATATGTGTGTTAGCTGTGACTTTTAAATGTGTGTGTTGTTCAGGTGACGCCGTCCAGCACCGAGTTCACGTTCCGCACGGAGAGGACGGTTCCCAGGCTGGGAGTGATGCTGGTGGGATGGGGTGGGAATAACGGGACCACGGTCACTGCCGCCGTCCTGGCCAACAGACTGGGCCTGACCTGGAAGACCAAGACCGGCGTGAAGGTACAGTTCAATTATATTCACATTCATTTCTATAGCGCTTTTCACAATACACATCATTTCAAAGCAGTCCACATTACAGTGTACAGTGATCTGTTATCAGAGGAAACTGAAGTTATGCATTTCAGAAATACACGCATACAAAGTCACAGTTAGCTAAAAAAATTATTTAAACAATGTAAGGTACAGACAATCTGAGTTTAACAAACTGAGACACTGTTTTGTGAGTTGAAAGATCCAGTAGCCAAGTAGCGACCCAATGGAGTGTCCTTAAATCTAACATTAATGTTCAAAAATACCATGAATACATGTGAATAAAATAGTGCTGGGCAACGATGAATCGCATCCAAAATAAAAGTTTGTATTTGCATAATATATGTGTTTGTACTGTGTATTATTATGTTGTATATATAAATACACACACATGCATGTATATATTTAAGAAAAATGTGTTTTTTATATATAAAATATTTATATTTATACATAATATAAATTATATATAAATATATATATACAGTAAATACATGCAAATATTTCTTATTTCTTATATATTTAAGAAAAATGTGTTATTTATATATAACATATTTATATATAATACAAAATATATATACAATATATACATGCATGTGTGTGTATTTATATATACAAAATAATGATACACAGTACACACACACACATATATTATGTAAACACAAACTTTTATTTTGGATGCAATTAATCGCGATTAATCAAAATATTATATAATGCATACAAATATTTTTGCACATAAAACAACACAACCAGAAATAACCCTAACCCAACAACAATATTAGTCAAGTATTAGTGTGGAAGAGAGATGTGGGTAGCAAGGTCCCATTAGTTAACGTTAGTTTGTTCGAGTATTTAGTAATCTTTATAAATATCTTGTATTGTCCGTCTTTCAGAAAGCGAATTACTACGGCTCCCTGCTGGAATCTTCCACGGTGTGTTTGGGATCGGGACCGGACGGAGAGGTCTACATTCCCTTCCGGGATCTGCTGCCGATGGTGCATCCCAATGACATCGTGTTCGACGGTAAATACTGCGATAAAGACATTCGATGAAGGTCGTTTCGGGCCGGTCTTTGGCCCCTATTTTAACGATGTAAGCTCATGATTTTAAGCAAGTGCACTTAGGGCGTCCGAATCCACTGTTGCCAGTTTAACGACGGGACAAATGGTCGGCGCTCCCGGCGCATGATCTAAAAGTCTGTCTCTATTCTCTTAATGAGTAACGGGTGTGTTTTGGGCGTAACGTGCAATAAACCAATCAGAGTCTCGTCTCCCATTCCCTTTAAAGCCAGTTGCACTCGCATGGGGAATTTGCATATGGAAAAACTGAACGCTTCTCTAGCGAGGAAACGGATCCGCTAGTGCACAAGGTTAAAGCTGTGTGTGTGTGTGTGTGTGTGTGTGTGTGTGTGTGTGTGTGTGTGTGTGTGTGTGTGTGAGGTTAAAGCTCAAGCAGACCATCTACGGGACAAGCCGGATTCACCATATCTTTATGTACACAATATTAATACTTAATAATAATAATAGTAATACTTTTACATTGTAATCCTTTTATTTTTAATATTTGGCATGTTTGTGTGCTGCTGCACGTCCCTGTGTGTGTAATAAGCAGAGTTTGTGTAATAAACAGAGTGTGTGTTTAATAAGCAGAGTGTGTTTAATAAGCAGAGTGTGTTTAATAAGCAGAGTGTGTGTAATAAGCAGAGTGTGTGTTTAATAAGCAGAGTGTGTTTAATAAGCAGAGTGTGTGTAATAAGCAGAGTGTATGTAGTAAACAGAGTGTGTGTTTAATAAGCAGAGTGTGTGTAATATGCAGAGTGCACGTACATGTGTAAATAAAAAAATAAAATGAATAAAAAAATAAAACAATACTGCGCCATTGACTTAGACCATAGACCAGCAGCCCATGGACACAGATTAAAAAATGAAAACTGCGTCGGGCTGAAACTAGCAAAACACACTTGCGTCGCGTCTGGCGCGGTGTGTATGATAGGGCCCATTATCTCACACTCCTGTTGTTGCTCATCACTGATGCAGGCTGGGATATCTCGTCTCTGGATCTGGGCGGGGCCATGGAGCGCGCGCAGGTTCTGGATTGGAGCCTGCAGGAGAAGCTCCGCCCACTCATGGACCAGCTCAAGCCCAGACCCTCCGTATACATCCCAGAATTCATTGCTGCGAACCAGGAGCACAGGGCGGACCACCTTATCAGAGGAACCAAAGCAGAACAGGTGCACTGTTTACTTATTACATATTCTGGTAACACATTATAATAAGGCTTCAAGTAAATATTTGATGATGTCTAAGAGTTTGGCTGACAAAGAGGTTTGGGAATCCCTGCATTAATTGATGGGGCCTTATTGTAACGTGTTACTAATATTTTTACTCTACCTAATTTGAATCTCACACTCACTCACTCAGACTCACTCACTCACACACACACACACTCACACACACACTTTCCCTCATACACACACACACACACACACACACTCACTCACTCACACTTTCCCACATACACTCACTCACACATACACACACACACACACACACTCAAACACAAAGACACGTTTTCTAATGTTGAAGATGTGTGTGTGTATCAGGTGGCTCAGATCCGCAGAGACATCTGTGACTTCCGACAGAAGAGTGGCGTTGAGAAAGTCATCGTTCTCTGGACCGCAAACACTGAGAGATTCTGTGACGTCGTTCCCGGCGTCAACGACACCGCAGAGAATCTGCTGAACACCATCGAGGTGTGTGTGTGTGTTATCTCAGAATAAACCCTTTCAGGTGTGTGTGTGTGTGTGTGTGTGTTATCTCAGAATAAACCCCTTCAGGCTGATGAAGACCTGATCCTGATCACCCTGTCGGGTTTATTCTGACAACCGGCTGGATGTACATTATCACGTGCCTAACATGAACTAACAAAGAAAAACACATGTATTACTGTGTCTGGATGCTTTTATTGTTCTCTCGTGTTTCGTCACAGACCGGGGGGGAAGTTTCTCCCTCCACCATGTTTGCGGTGGCCAGTATTCTGGAAGGTTGTGCGTATATTAACGGCTCCCCGCAGAACACGTTTGTCCCCGGAGCCGTGGATCTGGCCGTGCAGCGAGGAGTCTTCATCAGCGGAGACGACTTCAAATCCGGCCAGACCAAACTCAAGTCGGTTCTGGTGGACTTCCTCGTCAGTGCTGGAATCAAGGTAAGAGAACTACTTTAAAGAGGATCTATTATGCTAGTGTTGATGATGTTTTCAGGCTCTACTAGAACAGGTTTTCCTGCTTGAAAGCACAGTCATTAGGCTGGCAAACTCAATGCAACAATCCAAAGGAGAGAGAGATGAAGAGACCGGAATCAAACACAGCATGGAAACTCAGACCGGACAGCTGGTTGAAGAAAACTCTAGATCAATCTCCGAGCTGCTTGGAAGCACAGGCGAGATGCAGGAATGACTCAGCTTGGAACTCAGATACAGGAACCGGGTGAGAGAACAAAACAAGAGTGACGAGCCGACACCAAGCATATCTCACTCCGGCTAGAGATAGGCAGCTGACTCTGCAGCTGAATGACTGATGGAGTGATCAGCTGGTTACCAGGCAAACCCAACACCTACAAACACACCAGACAGATACGCAAAATGAACACATGGATCTATGAACCGTGACAGTACCCCCTCCCCTAAGAGCGGCTCCTGGCGACTGTAATCATCGATAAGGGAGTGATCTAGTATGTCCCTAGCAGGAACCCAACTTCTCTCCTCCGGACCGTAACCCTCCCAGTCCACCAGGTACTGATATCCGCTTCCCCTCCTTCTGGAGTCCAGAATGCAATTGACCGAATAAGTGGGTTCCCCATCTACGAGTCGCGGCGGAGGGGGAACCGGGGCGGGCGGATTAATGTGTGAATGGAACACAGGCTTTAATTTGGAGATATGAAAAACGGGATGAATTCTGTACACAGGAGGGAGTTTGAGGCGGACTGCCACCGGACTAAGAATCTTGGTCACAGTGAACGGGCCAATGAAATTGGGAGCTAAGTTGTTACATACGGAGCGGAGAGGAATGTTCTTGGTAGAAAGCCACACTTTTTGACCCACGATGTAGATGGTAGGCTTGAGCCTTCATGCGCACTCCCACCTGGAGGAAAGTCTCTGGACGAACGCGTGAGCGGAGGGGACCGAGACTACGGATTCCAGACTGGGAAAAATAGGTGGCTGGTACCCTACGCTACACTCAAATGGAGATAGGCCCGTAGATGACACTGGTAATGAGTTATGTGCGTACTCAACCCATGAGAGTTTCTGGCTCCAGGAGGAAGGATTCTGAGAAGCCAAACATCGCAACACCGTCTCTAAGTCTTGGTTGGCACGCTCGGTCTGGCCGTTGCTCTGAGGATGAAAGACTGACACTCGCCCCCAATAAACGACAAAACTCTCTATAATTTGGAAATAAATTGGGGACCCCTGTCAGAGACCACGTCCATCGGGAGGCCATGTAAACGAAAGACGTGATCTACAACAGCAACTGCTGTCTCCTTGGCAGAAGGTAATTTGGGCAAGGCGATGAAATGAGCCGCCTTCGAGAACCGGTCCACTACGGTCAAAACGACCGTATTGCCCTGGGAGGGCGGGGTGGGCGGGAGGGCAGTGATAAAAGCTAGCGCGATGTAGGACCAGGGTCTCGAAGGGACAGACAGCGGATGGAGTAACCCATTTGGATTAGAAGATTGGAAGTCTCACCACGAGCACAGACCGAACATGCCAAAACTTCGAATGTCGCGAGCCATTGAGGGCATTACCTCTTCTAAGGCCGAACGGACCTTCGACTCGATCTCCCATATGAGTGTGGAGACAATGAGTCTCTCAGGAAAAATGCACTCGGGAGTGGACGGGTGTTCGGAACGGTCAAAAATGCAAGATTAAGCATCGAGCTGGATGTTCTTAGAACCCGGACGAAAACAGCAACATTACACACTAAAGATGAAGATGAGGAAAGCAGAATAGCTCCTCTTTAACAAATGTATTGGTGTCTCATAAATTAAGCAATAAAAGCACAGATTATTATTTTCTGGTAACTGTCACCAGGTCCATGGAGGGGAACAAGAACAGGAGATGATGACTTAACCGGTGGCGGAACAGACCGTTCAGTGGCCCGGGGCGGAGCAGACCGTGCAGACGGCCAGGGGAGAAACTGCCATTCGGGAGACCAGTGCGGAGCAGCAGGCTGTGCAGACCTTTCAGGTGGCCATGGTGGAGACAACCAGGGCGGCACAGGCTGTGCAGGCGACCAGGGCGCGAAGAAGCACTGGCTTGGTAGGTTGCATGGGTGGAGCTGGTAGGCCGATACACTGGGGCGGTGCTGGCAGGGCAAGGCGCTTGGGCGGTGCTGGCAGGGCGAGGCGCTGGTATGGTGCCGGCAGGGAGAGGCGCTGGAGCGGCGCCAGAAGGGCGAGGCGCTTGGGGATGGCCTCTAGGCCCTGTGGGATCGAAGACGCCTTCCTCCTCCTCCGTTTACGAGATCGCGGCGGTACTGCAGCCTCTTTGGCCACCACTGGCGGTGCAACAGGGAGAGTGGACAGCTCTGGGACAACCGAAGTCGGACTTGAGACCCCCGAAGTCGGGTCCTCCAGGACCAGCGACTTGAGACCCCCGAAGTCGGGTCCTCCCGGACCACCGGACTTGAGACCCCCGAAGTCGGGACCTCCGGGACCACGGGACTTGAGACCCCCGAAGTTCGGGTCCTCCGGGACCACGGGACTTGAGACCCCCGAAGTTCGGGTCCTCCGGGACGATAGCGGGCTGCTCAGGGATGTTCTCCGGGCCTTGAGGGACGGCGGACGCCTGCTTCCTCCTCTTCCTCCGTTTATGATGGCGAGGCGGTGCCATCAAGCTTACCGCCTCTGGGAGCGCTGCAGCGTCTTAGGCAGCCTCTGGGGGTGCTACAGTCTCTTGCAAGGGCATGGTGGCCATTTTGCCTGGAGAGACGGGCGTAGCCCAAAAGTCCAGGATTTCAAGCCCCTTCATCTCCCACCGAGGCAATGGGTCATCAAGGCAGTTATTAAAAAGATCCTTTTAGTGCTACATCATTATAACCCATGCCTCTCGAGAGAGTCCAAAATGTCTGAGACAGACAACCCACCGTCTGGCCCTGCTGACGTAGGGTCGCTAAACTACAGAATCGTCCCCTCCTCTCCTTCTCAGTGGTTGGGGGAAGGATACGAAAACCTGTACTGCTGGATCTATACATCTTGATGGAGTCCTTCTGTCACGAGAGATGCACACAAAAAAAGTAAGATCCATGTGCAGTTTAATGGGGTAATCCATAATCATAAACCAGCCAGGCAAATGATCAAAATCCATACAAAGACAGTCCAAAAACAAGAAACAAAACAGGAATGGAACTCAGAAGTGCAATCTGACATCAAACAAGGACTCCATGACAAACACTGAAACAGACAGGGTATAAATACATTTACATTTATTCATTTAGCTGACGCTTTTATCCAAAGCGACTTACAATTGCTATATATGTCAGAGGTGGCACGCCTCTGGAGCAACTAGGGGTTAAGTGTCTTGCTCAGGGACACATTGGTGTCTCACAGTGGATTCGAACCCGGGTCTCTCACACCAAAGGCATGTGTCTTATCTACTGCGCCATCACCACCAAATAGACAGATACAAGAAAGATCAGTGATGAGTTCAGACAAAGGATTATGGGAAATGCAGTTCATGATGTGGTGGTGACGTGACGGTATGGGGAACCTCTAGTGGACACCCAGGGTACACCAAGCAGACACTGTGACAGTAACACTTTGTGTATAATTGTATATGTTTTCAGCCAACTTGTATAGTGAGTTATAATCACCTCGGGAACAACGACGGGCTGAACCTGTCGGCGCCGCAGCAGTTCCGCTCCAAGGAGATCTCGAAGAGCAACGTGGTGGACGACATCGTGCGGTCCAACCCGATCCTGTTCCGCCCCGGGGAGAAGCCCGACCACTGCGTGAGTCTGTGTGTGTGTGTGTGTGTGTGTCTGTGTGTGTGTTAGTGTGTGTGTGTGTGTGTGTGTTAGTGTGCTTACGTCTCATCTGAGTAAATATACACTACTGCTCAAGAGTTTGGGGTCAGCAAGATTTTTTTTATTTACACTTTTATTCATCAAGGATGCATTAAATTGATCAACACTGATAATAATCATAAATGTTTCTTGAGCATCAGATCCTCATATTAGAGTGATTTCTGAAGGATCATGTGACACTGAAGACTGGAGTAATGATGCTGAAAATACAGCTTTGATCACAGGAATAAATTACACTTTACTGTATATTCACATAGAGAACAGATGATTTACATTGGAATAATATTTCAAATTTTTTACTGCATTTTTGATCAAATAAATGCAGTCTTGGTGAGCAGAAGAGACTCTTTTGAACATGTTTGAACAAGATGTTCATATGCAAATAGTTCATGTACTATATAATCTAGCATTTTGAAAATGGTATTCCGGTCTACAAGGAAAGATGCAATGCAAATATAATGTGCAAATATAACATAAATATTATGTGTGTGTGAACAGGTGGTTATTAAATATGTCCCCTATGTGGGCGACAGCAAGCGTGCGATGGATGAGTACACCTCCGAGATCATGATGGGAGGAACCAACACCATCGCCATGCACAACACCTGCGAGGTCAGTCGCTCGCGCAGCAATATCCAGCAGAGAGCACGTCTAATCACTCAAATCACGAAACATGCAACATGCAAAAATTAATAAGAACTCATGAATGCAGTGATCACTTCATGCAACTCTGAGTCAACATGCTTTTTCTAAATGTCATAATCATTTGTTTACAAACAAGTATTCATTACTGAGCTCATTGTTTCTGTATTAAATTATTACATTGTTTAATTAATACTGTTTTCGCTAATTGTGATTTTGTATATGTGCATTTCTGAAATGCATAACTCAGACAGTCTCCTCTGATAACAGATCACTGTAATGTGGACTCGTGCATTTTCTGTAAAGCTGCTTTGAAATGATGTGTGTTGTGAAAGCGCTGTACTAATAAAGTGAATTGGTGTTACTGTGATGATTATAGGACTCTCTGCTGGCCAGTCCTATTATCCTGGATCTGGTGATCCTGACGGAGCTGTGCCAGAGAATCACGTTCTGCACTCGAGAGGATCCGGTGTTCCAGAGTTTCCACAGCGTCCTCTCGCTGCTCAGCTTCTTGTGTAAAGCCCCGCTCGTGCCACAGGGGGCGCCGGTGGTCAACGCCTTCTTCCGTCAGCGCGCGTGCATCGAGAACGTCATGAGGTGAGAGGAGATCTGCGGCCTTTAAACTTCTGTAACACGTCTGTCCCTCGCGGGTCAAAATGACCCGAAGACCTACAATTATACTTTTTTTTTTTTTTTATTGTCCAGAAAGGTTATTTTATTTCATTTTGATAATATTTTTCTATTTTTAGTGCAATTTTTTTGAAGATTTTATTTTTATTTATTTTTTATTTACCTTTAAATTAGTATCAATAAATTGTAATTTAAGCACATTCCTCACATTCATTCAACTTAATTCATAATAACTCACAATTTCATGCATAACCCTTTTAACTCAGCTCTAAATATCTTACATCGGGAGTCTTTGCCGACCTCTTGTGGGAAAATAATAATAACACATGATATTTCATGCCTCTAGATGGGCTTATAGCTCTATATGGAGCAGAGGAGCTGTTCTGCTGGGTCCTAAAGCCAGTTCGCCTCAGTGTGCATTCAGAAACACATCTAGACATTATCAAATAATTTTTTCGTTAAAGTTTTAGTTAGAGTTTAGAGCATTTTTAGGTTTTTCGGTAACACTTTACTTGAAGGGGTGTGCATAAGACTGACATGACACCTTCATAATCATGACAGGACACATAATTGTTATTGGAGGTTTTATGCATGTTTATGACAACTGTCATTAAGTGTCATTCACTCAATTATGACATTTTTAATGCAAATATGACATTGTTTGAGATGTCTTTGTTATGACACCTTGACATAAACCAATACATCATAACCTGTCATAAATATGTCATAAACATGACATAGCAGATTAATGATCAAACTTAATAAACCACTTAGCTTTATGGGTTAACATTACATTAAAACCTGTCATGTGGCTGGTTTTGACATTGGCTGTCATGAGGCATTATAACTGTGTCATTTATATTTTTCTTGACCTCAACTACAGTGGTAGACATTGAATTTGTCATTAAAATGTTATAATGCCTCATGACAGCCAATGTCAAAACCACATGACAGTTTAATGTAATGTTAACCCATAAAGCTAAGTGGTTTCTTAAGTTTGATCATTAATCTGCTATGTCATGTTTATGACATATTTATGTGTTGTCTTAGTAATGTCAAGTTGTCATGACAAAGACACTGACAGGTTATGATGTATTGGTTTATCTCAAACAATGTCATATTTGCATTAAAAATGCCATAATTGAGCGAATGACACTTAATGACAGTTGTCATAAACATGAATAAAACCTCCTTCATATTCATAACATGTGTCCTGTCATGATTATGAAGGTGTCATGTCACTCTTATGCACACCCCTTCAAGTAAAGTGTTACCGGTTTTTCTATGTGTACTGAAGCATTCCTCAGGGGGTCAAAATGACCCGAAAGGGAAGGAGGATTTTTTACTTTTTTTAAATTGTCGAAACTCGTCAAATCCATTCAATTATTCTTGTGTGTATTCGTGGTTCAAGTGCGACAAAAGTCCTGGAGACTTGGACCCCTCTGATGAACACTCAATTTGTTTTTTTAAATAGTTGAGGGTCAAAATGACCCGAGTGAAGGATGAGTGTGAAATCATTTGCATGTATTGTGTGTGTGTGTGTGTGTGTCGTTGTGCAGGGCTTGCCTCGGCCTCCCGCCTCAGAACCACATGCAGCTGGAGCACAAGATGGAGAAGAGCTTGATGCGCTCTCCTGAAAACCCCGTCCAGCGACCCGTCCTCGTCAACGGCAAGATCGACCACATCCGCGCTTACCAGTCCGCCAAATACATCGAGATCAAAAGCCATGAGAAGATGCAGCACTCCGTCTCATAGAAACCCTGAAGCATGACAACAAACCAGACGTTAACGTTTACCACTCGTTTAAGTAGAACTTTTGCATTACAGTCCTTTACGAATGCACATCCCTAACTGACTTATGGATATGCATTTGACTATGAAAATATGAATGGCTTCTGTTTGTTTAGTGAGTACTGTACTTCTGAATCCATGCTTTCTCAACCATGGAGTGTTTTCCAGGTTTTGTACATTAATGCACTGAGGAAAAACCACTAGTTTCTGTTGGTTAAACTAAATGAAGAAAAAACATCAATCCTGAAAAGTGAATCGAAGTAGAAAATGATGATGAGAGTCATTGGGTCGAGTCATTTCGGGACGGGTTTTCGCTTTTATACTAATATAAAAATATAGCACAAAACTGGGAGTGACGGGGGAAAAATAAGTAATATTATTCAAATGAATAAATTAGATTAAAATCACTGACTAAACTTTTTTTTTTTTTTAAAGGTTATTTATGTAATCAAATGGATAATGGATTGATTAATGGATTTATGTAAAAAAATGTGCTTTAAAGAAAAATAGTTATTCATTTATTAAAATAAATACAATTACACAAATTAGATTAAATAAATAAATAACAATTTTAACAGTAAATTAGGCTACTGTCTAAAAATATAAATAATTTTAGATTCATAATAGTTTTTCAGAAATCGGGTGTTTGTAAAAGATGCCTTTAGAATGGTGACGAGGTTGATTCACCGATTGGCTACTAATATTCTGGTTTGATAGATTTAACAACTGTTTTTGTTTAATGGTGACTATTTTATTTTTATATTTCTTCATCTCACTAACATTTAGATATTTAAACGAATAAAACGGTAAAAACAAAAATACCATGTTCGCGTAAAACACTAGCGTAAGCAATGAGACCTGTGGTCCATAAATGACTAAATCAAAAGACATTTTCTCATTGCTTTTGTTCTGCCATTCTGTGTGAAAGTGTTTCACCCTCTTGTTCTGCTGTATATGTGAAATTAGTCTGTTTTAAAAACAATTAAAGCCATTAAAAAAAACAATAGTTTTGCAAAATGTTCTAAATCACTGTTTGCATACTCTGTAACACTGTGTAACACTGTAAACAATAAACACTGGTGCATAGAATAGGTCATTGTGCACGTGGTACGATATGTAAATATTTGTCACAGGCTAATAACCTGTGACATCAGTTCATTCAGTCTGAAGAGCTATCCAATCACGGCAATCGAATTTGACCAGCGACAGCCTATGACGTGACTACTAGTGCGACCCGGAAGTATAAAAGGGGCGCCTAGAGAACATGTCATCCTCTTTTCGTCTTCAGGGACTGTTTTTTATGATATGCAATCACCTGAAAAAGGTGAGAACAATTACGGCAAGTGATAAGTGTTTTTAAAAGTGTGTGGATCCGTGTCTCAGGTTTCTGACACCAGATGACACACACAACTTGTGCGTTTGCTGTTTGGGCGAAGAGCACACACGATCAGCTCTTGAGAGACCTGTGCAGAATGTGAGAGTTTTCCTCTACGAAAACTCAGCTCTCGTCTCAGCCCAACTCAGCCCAAGAGAGCAGGAGAGGGCTGATGAGGATTAAGAAGAGGTACAACCTGAACCCTCACAGCCCTGCTCCGCATATGATGAGCTGTTGGGGGTTGTGGAGCGCGCTTCAGCTGGCGTGGAAGCACGTGAGGGAAGAAACCGTTCGGCTGGATGAGCGGTTCCTTTCTGACCATAACTCCCCAGCTCCCGTGAGCCTTCCATTCCTTCCTGGTCTGCATACTGAGATCAAGAAGGCATGGAAGAACCCATATTCTGCACGGAGTGGACGAGCTGCACCGCACCACAGATCTGGCTCTTCGGGCCACCAGACCAACCGCTGCCTCGATTGGAAGGTCGATGGTGGTGATGGTGGCCACAGAGAGACATCTGTGGCTGAACCTGGCTGACATCGGGGAGAAAGAAAAGGTTTTTCTCCTCGATGCCCCGGTTTCACCATCTGAACTTTTAGGCGCCTCCGTTGAGACGGAGGTGGTAAAGATCAGAGAGGCGAAAGCGCGCTCGACTCTATTTAAATCATGCATTCCGCTGAGGTCCGAATCCACACCCAGACAGCTAGGGGGGCCTGGCCCATCCCGGTTCGAGGATCAGAGACAGGGCCAGAGGTTCAGCGTCGCCTCTCGCGCTCCTGCTCCTCCTACAAGGAGTGGGTTGCAGAGGAGGCGCGACGCAAGGAGGCTTTAGACCTCGGTTCCCTGTTTAGAAAGTATTACGGGTATGTTTGATAGGATATGTAAAATTAGGAATTAGGGACCTGAAGTTCCCTTTTTTTGATAGGTAGGCTTGCATACCTTATCTTTGGCCTCCTCTTGTTTTAGAGTTTTCAGGTTTATGTAGTAGCTGGTGCCAATCTTGGTCAACCAGTAGTGTACAGGTTGGCCTCATCTCATAGAGTATCTCTAGTGAGGCCACCATGCACAGGAGCTTCAAACAGATTCTGTTTAGCGTAAGATGGCTTCCTCCCATTTGGGGGTTTTCTTCTAAGGCCACCGCTTTGTATAAAGCTCCAGATAGATAGCCACCTTGTATTTGTATAGCAGGTCTCTTCTCACTTCTGAATGGTAAATGGACTGCATTTATATAGCGCTTTCACAGACCCAATGGCCACCAAAGCGCTTTACATTTTGCCTCACATTCACCCATTCACTCACTCATTCATACACCGACGGCGGTGTCAGCCATACAAGGCGCCATCCAGCTCGTCGGGAGCAGCTGGGGTTAGGTGTCTTGCTCATGGACACCTCAACACTTGGTCAGGTGGAACCGGGGATTGAACCACCAACCTTCCGGTTTGTAGACAACCTACATGAACCACTGAGCCACTGCCGCCCCTTGCCGCCCCTTTCCGCCCCTTGCCGCCCCTACTTCTGAGAGTTGTTTATTAGACTATAGCTTTGAACTTCAGACATATGATATTCAAGTGCCATCCCCACGAGGGCTGCCTTAATATCTGGCTTAGGCATGTGTTCTAGGAGTTTGTTGGAGACGATCTGCTAGAAGAGTTCCCTCAGTATCTGAGTAGGCTCTTTAGAGTTAGATCATCTACAGCTTATCTCTGTAAGGTCTAGTTTTTTCCCTGGTACTAGCCTCCTCTTTCTCAAGAGTCGTGTAGCCTAGCCCCGCCTTTGCATTAGGCGATAATGCTAGTGGATGTTAAGGGTATAGAATAGAATATTCCGATTACCGGGCGTTATTTATAGAAATGTATCTAAAAAAAAAGAGCTTTGACGGTGTGCAAGCTAACGTTACGCTAACGTAGATCCCGGCCCCCCACCGATCAGCTGTCTGACTGCTTACCTGATAGACCGATCGCCGATGAAATGTTCCTCCAAGCATTGTTTTTTAAATTCACATTGTGGTAATCCGGGGATGTCATCTGGTATAGCTAAACACGTATGTTCGGAGACCAGCAATATTAATTTTTCATCTATTTTGTTCAGCTCTGCTGGTTGATGTCCTTGTACACAAAGAATGTTGAATGACAGTTGGTCGGTGTGATATTAGTCCCGCCCCTCCTCAACTGTGATTGGACGGTTGGTGAAAAGTGACAGTGATGAGCGCTGCGTTTTATCCAAAAGTTGAACATTTTTCAACTCTCGGCGACCAGTAAAAACGCCGGGCGCTCAGCGCTTCAGCGTGTAAAAAACGCCGAACGCTCAGCGCTTGAGCGTTAAATACACGCTCAGCGCCTCGTTGCGCTCATGGCGTTCTAAAAACGCGGCGCTTCCATTGAAAACAATTGAAAACGTACGCCAGGCGCGAGTAAAAACGCTTTGGTGGACACACGGCCTTAGAGCCTCCCTGATTCTAACCCAGAGCCTGGTCAATATATATTAATTTCCTAGCTAACCCTAAGTCTGATCAGAAGGTTGAAGGACTCTCATGAGGCCTCCCTGCTAGATCAGCCCTAGAGCTGGAGGCGCTTCCCTTGTTAGAGTGCCCAGCCTCCACAATGTTTCAAAGCACTGTGTAGATCCAGGATTGAGTAGAGTTACTCCCCTCGTTTGCAAGGGTTATAAAGCACTAGACTGAGTCCTACTCTCCAGGAACAGCATATGGGGTTGACTTTGTGTCCCCCTCAGAAAGTGACTGGACGGGACTCCTTTCGGAACCCCTGGCCATATTCCCAAAAAATTCCTTCCATGAAAGCTGTTGGTTTCAAGCCCTTAAGCGGCCTTGGTAGGCTTTTCCTTGTTGGAGGCCTCTGTGAGGCTTATAGCTTGGGTAGTGACCATAGGGAATAATGTCAGTATGTGACCCAAAGGGGGAGTGGTTTCTTGGCATTTCAGGTTGAAACTGCCAGTTCTGACGTTCTGTCACGAGCCATAATTGGCATGCACTCCCCTCCGCATGGTGGGATTGTACATCGTTCCCCATAGCGTCATTAAATTTTCCATTTCAAAAGGGAACGTCTAGGTTACGACTGTAACCTCTGTTCCCTGACAACAG
Source organism: Rhinichthys osculus (assembly GCA_029959095.1). NCBI lineage: Eukaryota > Metazoa > Chordata > Actinopteri > Cypriniformes > Leuciscidae > Rhinichthys > Rhinichthys osculus. The sequence goes on along the minus strand of JARWKJ010000007.1, from coordinate 716,427 downwards.
GGAACGAGACACTGCATCATTAGCATGCCTCTGGGATGCCTGCTGAACAGTCCCTTCAGACGATAAGTTGATAACATGTTCTCTAGGCGCCCCTTTTATACTTCCAGGTCCTAGTAGTAGTGACGTCATGGGCTGATGCCGTTCAAATTCGATTGCCGTGATTGGATAGCTTTTCAGACACCGGTTCACGTGGAGGGCGTTCCCCCATAGCGTCATCAACGCAGTGTCTCGTTCCCTGTTCTTAGGGAACAGAGGTTACAGTTGTAACCTAGACATCAATGTTAGTTTTCTCAACGATTTGCTGGATAGTTTGTTTTTTCCTCAGGTGCAAAGATGCCACTCAGTGATCAGAGGAAGAGTTCCAGCGGAAACTCAAACAAGAGGAAGACACGCGCTCAAACCTCCCAAGATTCATTTGGCAGCGATCATCAGCACACAATAAATCCAGCGCCGAATGAACTGCGCCTGGTTCTGCTGGGAAAAACAGGTGCAGGGAAAAGCGCGACGGGAAACACCATCCTGGCAAACAAGCACTTTGATGACGGACTGAGCATGAGTTCGGTCACAAAAGAGTGCAAGAGAGAGAGCGCAACGGTGGAGGAGCGAGAGCTGGTTCTTGTCGACACACCTGGTTTTTTTGACACAGACTTGACAGATGACGAATTAAAACAAGAAGTAATACATTGCCTGGCTTTGTGTTCTCCTGGTCCTCATGCGTTTCTGCTGGTGGTGCCGATAGACCGGTTCACAGAGGAGCAGCAGCACACCGTAGAAATGATTCTGGAGATGTTTCATGAGGACATCACTCATTACACCATCCTCATATTCTCTCACGCGGATAAACTCAGAGGAGAATCCATTGAAGGGTTTATTTCAAATCAAAATCAGAAAGTGCAGGAGCTCGTGGAGAGATTTGGGAGGCGTTTCATGGCCTTCGACAACACAAACCCTACAAACCGGGATCAGGTGAGTCAACTCCTGCAGAGGGTTGATGAGCTGCTCGTTCGAAATGACAACCATCACTTCACCAATCCAATCACAGAACAAATGCTGGCAGCTCAGAAGATAATAGAAGAGAAAATGCAAGCAAGTATGGCCGAAAGAATGAAGAAAATTAAGAAGGAGGTGAGGAAACTGGCTGATGATCGATGGCGTTCATTTATTGTGTCCATGAATGAAGAGAGGCAAGACACAGGGAGAAAAAGGAAACGCATGCAAAGCGGGATTGATCAGATAGAGAAGGATATAAGGAAAGAAAAGAAGAATGTGCGACCGATCCCAGCCAGACTGAAACGGTACAAAGCATCTCTGAAGAGAGAGCTGGAGAAACTGAGCAGACTGCTGGATAAAGAGACGGAGGAGGAGGAGGAGAGAATTGAAAGAAAAGATAAAGAAAAGAAGGACCTGGATATCTGGAAGAAAGAAGAGGAGCAGAGAAGACTGAGTGAAGAGAGGCAGAACTATGAACTTTCTGAAGATAATAAGAAATTGCTGATTATGCTGTCCAAGTTTATGCTGGGGGTCGGAGCTGCATATGCACCTGTGCTGCTGGCATTTCTGTTCCCTGCGGCTCCAGCTGTGGAAGTCGGATTTTCTGTCCAGTATTTGTCCAGCTTGCTCGGCTTTGGAGCTGCAGAAAGCGGGAGTTTTTTTGGGACGGTCGCTGGAGCTGCAGTGAAAGCTGCATCTGTAAAGCTGGCAACACTGACACACTGCTGCATTCAGTGATCCGTTTGTTATTGACAACCAGCATGAGTTCAGATATCAAGCTTTATTATAGACTGTAAAGACTTTATCAGTGGCTTTGGGTGCATAGTACTTTTCTCATTCTTTTCCTACTCTAAGATTTTAAAGAATTCTTGGCTAACATTTTACACTAAGGTTCCATTTGTTAACATTAGTTAACATGAACTAACAATGAAGGTTAATGTTACTTTCAACATTTACTAATACATTTTTAAAATCAAAAGTTGTATTTGGTAACATTAGTTAATATACTGTGAACTTGGTTAAGATGTAACGTGAATGTTCGGTTTTGGTTTCTCTCTGTTTGCTCTGTCCCTGGTTCTGGTTGCCTGTGTTCATAGTTAGTTTCCTTGTTTGCTAATCAATCCCGCACATGTTCTGTTTTACCTTGATTACTACTCCTTGTGTATTTAAGCCCTTTGTTCTCCCCAGTGTTTTGTCTTCCATTAATGTTGCGTATTAGGTTAGTGTCTATCATTCCTGTTCCTTTATTCTCCTGAGTGCCAATTAATAAAAGTCTATATGTTTAATTCTCTATTGTTGTGTTTACTGACCAGTAAATCATAACAGAACGCTTTTTCTTCCTTTTTTCTTTTCCCCCATCACTAATAGACCTACTCGCGTCCAACTGCTCTGCCTTAAGCAGAAGGACTGTTCCCTGGAGAATCACACCAAAGATTTTTTGGATTTGTCATGCCTCACTCACTATCTGCATTTTTAACATCACCAGCCTCAGCAAGCGGTCCAAGGCACAGCGATTTTTTGGAGTGGGTTTGGCGTTCACTATCGTCCCCAGCGGAGGACTTCACCAGCCCCACTCCAGATCCAGATCCAGCCAGCTGCACAGACATGCCACTTGAGCCCACAGCAGACAGAAAGCTTGGGTTTGCTGCGATGCACGAGTCAGCGCCAGAAACAAGGACTGAGTAAGTCATCGCCCCGGTGCCTGAGCCTCACAAAATGTCTGACCAGGTGTGTTAGCCAGTAACATCATGTGCCACTGTAGGATTGCTTGAGTAGTACGAGGGAATGGAGAGAGTCTGCCTTGGTCAGATGCCCACACTGCCACGACTGAGGGTGAGCTGAAACTGGCCTCTGCATTATTTGATGACTTGGAAGTGGATGTTTACCCGAGTCTCTCGTCCCTGCTGGTTCTGCCCAGCTCGAAGGCTCCTGTGTCTCCAGAGCCCACACCCAGCCTCCCTCTTCCGCTAGTTCCCTTCAGCCCCTCGGCTCCTCCTCTGAAGCCACTCTATTGTGTGGAATTGACTCTGGTCTTCCGGTCTCCAGCTCTGCCTAATCAAGAGGATCCCCTGGCTCCACCTCCAGCTGCCGAGCCCCTCTCTCCACCTCGGCTCATTGACCAGTCGGCTCCACTTTGCTCCTCCTTCCCTCGGCTCCACCGGGCTCCCTCGTGTTACAGTTTTTTACAATCACTTTGTTACTATTTTCAGAACCTTGATGTCATTTTTCACAACTCTAGACACAAAACTCACAACCAATGATCAAAATGCACATTTTTCAAAACTCGAACCCTTTTCTCAATTGCTTTGATACACTACACATAAAACTTAGATCATTTGTTCATTCAACAAAAATCCCCTGTTCAATATGACACAACTTAACATCACAGTACGACTATTTCAAAAGGCAATTCACACATTACATTTCAAACGAGTGTCTATTCATTTCCTTACACTGATCTAACTATCCACTGATACAACTGCTCAACATGATAAGTAACTGTTGCATTACTCTTAATGCATAGTTGTATGGAAACAGACACACAATCTTCCACGTTTACAGTAAATCATGAAAGTTTCAAGATAATGAGATTCATTGTCACCAATTAGCGTGGAGCATGAACCAATTAGACTACAATATCCATGGATGTAGCCTACTGTAATATTTAATATTTTTGCTTTGATTCCAATAAACCTGTGTTGTGATTGTGTAGTGTTTTGCATCAATATATTACACACTTTGTTCAGTGATTCCACTGTGTCTGTAATATTCTCTCTACGACTGCAGTGCTTTCACAGAGATGTGTTTACTGTACATGTAGACCATAATGAAACCTGTATCACCTATTTTGCTCTACAATATTTAATGATTGTACGAACAATGACACAGTGAAACTATCGGTTGCTTGTGTGTGGGTGATCTATAGTTGTGTTTCAATGGTATTTCACAGTAAATTTGCTTTTTGAACCAATGATTGTGCAAGTGCAAGATTTCTTTAAAGATGTGAATGCGCAATGCAGTGTTTTGAACATTAGACAGCCTGTGTTACAAGTGATAACGGCTGTGAGTTTTGTGTCTAGAGTTGTGAAAAATGACATCAAGGTTCTGAAAATAGTAGCAAAGTGATTGTAAAAAACTGTAATGTGTGTGTGTGTGTGTGTGTGTGTGTATGATGGGTAGGTTTAGGTATCGGGTTAATGTGTGTGTGTGTGTGTGTGTGTGTGTGTGTGTGTATGATGGGTAGGGTTAATGTGCGAACTGCGCCTGGTTCTGCTGGGAAAAACAGGAGCAGGGAAAAGCGCGATGGGAAACTCGATCCTGGGAAAGGAGCGCTTTGATGACGGACTGAGCATGAGCTCGGTCACAGAAGAGTGCAGGAGAGAGAGCGCAACGGTGGAGGAGCGAGAGCTGGTTCTCGTCGACACGCCGGATTTCTCTGACACGGATCAAACGCTTCGGAAACTTATCCGTTGCCTGGCGTGGTGTTCTCCGGGTCCTCATGCGGTTCTGCTGGTGGTGCCGATAGGCCGGTTCACAGAGGAGCAGCAGCGATCCGTAGACATGATTCTGGAGATGTTTCATGAGGACATCACTCATCACACCATCCTCATATTCTCTCACGCGGATAAACTCAGAGGAGAATCCATCGAAGGGTTTATTTCAAGATCGGAAAATCAGAAAGTGCAGGAGCTCGTGGAGAGATTCGGGAGGCGATTCGTGGCCTTCGACAACACAAACCCTACAAACCGGGATCAGGTGAGCCGACTCCTGCAGAGGGTTGATGAGCTGCTCGCTCGAAATGACAACCATCACTTCACCAATCCAATCCCAGAGGATACCGAGAGAATATTAGAAGACAGAAGACAAGCGGATGTGGCTGAAAGAAAGCGGAGAATCACAAATGACGTCAGAAAACTGGCTAATGTTCGCAGGGCTGCGTTCAGCGCGTCCGTGAAGGAAGAGCGGCGGGACTCGGAGAGAACACGGGAACGCATACGAGGAGGGATTGATCAGATAGAGAGGGATATACAGAGAGAAGAGGAGACTGTGCGACCGGTCCCAGCCAGACTGGGGCGTCTCAGAGCGTCTCTGAAGAGAGAGAAGGAGAGACTGAGAAGACTGGAGGAAAGAGAGAAGGAGGAGGAGGAGGAGGGAACTGGGAGACAGAGGAGAGAAATGAAAGATCTGGAAATCTGGAGGAAAGAGGAAGAGCAGAAGAGACTGAGCGAAGAAGGGCAGAACTGGGAACTTGCTAAAGATGAGCTCAAGAAGAAGTTTTGGATTCTGTGTGTGTTTTCACTGGGGTTACTGGTTGGGTTACTGGTTGGGTTACTGGTTGGATTTATACTCACACTTCTACAGAAAACATCAGAAGATTGTCCACAGAACTCTTGGTTTGATAACATTAAATGGAAACGCTGAAACTGCAGCATTCAGTGATTCATGATTAACAACCAGGAGGAGTTCAGAAATCAGCTTCATTATAGACCTCACCGACAGCACTGGGTCTGAAGCTCGTTTCCAAAGAACTAAACCATCTATCTATCTATCTATCTATCTATCTATCTATCTATCTATCTATCTATCTATCTATCTATCTATCTATCTATCTATCTATCTATCACTCCATCCATCCACTCCATCCATCCACTCCATCCACTCCATCCACTCCATTCATCCATCCATCCATCCATCCATCCATCCATCCACCAATCCATCCATCCATCCACCCATTCATCCATCCACCCATCCATCCATCCATCCACCCATCCATCCATCCATCTACCCATCCATCCATCCATCCAATCCATCCAATCAATCCATCCATCCATCCATCCATCCATCCATCCATCCAATCCATCCAATCCATCCATCCATCCATCCAATCTATCCATCCATCCATCCATCCAATCTATCCATCCACCCATCCATCCATCCATCCATCCAATCCATCCAATCTATCCATCCATCCATCCATCCATCCAATCCATCCAATCAATCCATCCATCCATCCATCCATCCATCCATCCATCCAATCCATCCAATCCATCCAATCAATCCATCCATCCATCCATCCATCCATCCAATCCATCCAATCTATCCATCCATCTATCCATCCATCCATCCAATCTATCCATCCACCCATCCATCCATCCATCCAATCTATCCATCCATCCATCCATCCAATCGATCCATCCGATCTATCCATCCATCCATCCAATCCATCCATCCATCCATCCATCCATCCATCCATCCAATCCATCCAATCCATCCATCCATCCAATCTATCCATCCATCCATCCATCCAATCTATCCATCCATCCATCCATCCATCCATCCAATCCATCCAATCTATCCATCCATCCATCCATCCATCCAATCCATCCATCCATCCATCCATCCATCCATCCAATCCATCCAATCCATCCAATCTATCCATCCATCCATCCAATCCATCCATCCATCCATCCAATCTATCCATCCATCCAATCCATCCAATCAATCCATCCATCCATCCATCCATCCATCCATCCAATCCATCCAATCCATCCATCCATCTATCCATCCATCCATCCATCCAATCCATCCATCCATCCATCCATCCATCCAATCCATCCAATCTATCCATCCATCCAATCCATCCAATCAATCCATCCATCCATCCATCCATCCATCCAATCCATCCAATCTATCCATCCATCTATCCATCCATCCATCCAATCTATCCATCCACCCATCCATCCAATCTATCCATCCATCCATCCATCCAATCGATCCATCCAATCTATCCATCCATCCATCCATCCATCCATCCAATCCATCCAATCCATCCATCCAATCCATCCAATCTATCCATCCATCCATCCATCCATCCAATCTATCCATCCATCCATCCATCCATCCAATCCATCCAATCTATCTATCCAATCCATCCAATCTATCCATCCATCCATCCATCCATCCATCCATCCAATCTATCCATCCATCCATCCATCCATCCAATCTATCCATCCAATCCATCCAATCTATCCATCCATCCATCAAATCCATCCAATCTATCCATCCATCCATCAAATCCATCCAATCTATCCACCCATCCAATCCATCCACCTATCCATCCATCCATCCTATCCATCCATCCTATCCATCCATCCTATCCATCCTATCCATCCATCCTATCCATCCATCCATCCAATCCATCCAATCCATCCACCCATCCATCCATCCATCCATCCATCCAATCTATCCATCCATCCATCCAATCTTTCCATCCACCCATCCAATCCATCCAATCGATCCATCCTATCCATCCATCCAATCCATCCTATCCATCCATCCATCTATCCATCCATCCAATCCATCCATCCATCCATCCATCCTATCCATCCAATCCATCCATCCAATCCATCCACCTATCCATCCATCCATCCATCCATCCATCCATCCTATCCATCCATCCTATCTATCCATCCATCCATCCAATCCATCCACCTATCTATCCATCCATCCATCCAATCCATCCAATCCATCCAATCTTTCCATCCACCCATCCAATCCATCCAATCCATCCATCCATCCAATCGATCCATCCATCCATCCATCCAATCCATCCATCCATCCTATCCATCCATCCAATCCATCCTATCCATCCTATCCATCCATCCATCCAAGACCCGGGACAATCTTATCAAATTTACATCTATCAGAGACTGTGATTGTTTGGTACTTTGTGTTCTTATGAAATGTGATTTACTGTATATGTAAATAGTTGATTTGTTTTAATGTATTTGACATTACACCTGTACAGGTACTCTATCTATCTATCTATCTATCTATCTATCTATCTATCTATCTATCACATAAATAGATTTATACACGATGATGAACTGTTTACATCTTGTATCTTATGTGTGATTGACTGGTGAGCTTTTTTTAAATCTTTTTTTTTAAGTTAGCATTGCTTGTGTTATTGCAAAAATAAAATTAGAACTGAATAAAAAAATTCTGTGACTTTATAAAAATGATTAAAAAAAACTTTTTTATTTGTGTGCGCACAGAGGGTTACAGTAGATTTCCACATTTTCCAGAATCATATGAGAGATTGAAAAGATTTTTATTTTTTAGAATGCTTTCAAACTGTACAGAGATGACATCAATGTTATACAACTTTGTATATAATACACAACAATATGTTCAATGTCATCATTCTGAACATACAGAATAAGAAGAAAAAGAGACAACAAAGATCTCGCGCTCGTATACGCTGTAGTGACGCACTTCCGCCGGCGGGTGTCGCTGTGGATCCGCGTCATCACTGAGTCTCACGCGCCGAACAAGCGAGGCGGAACCGGAAGAAAACAAGCGCTGATTCAGTTTCACACTGCGAGTCTGTAAATGAGGAAAATGGAAGATTTAATATCAATAAACTGCGTTAAACTTCTGATTATCGCTTTGTTTTACACGTGTGAGTATTCAAATGATTGTTTAATGTTTAAGTGTGTGTTTGTGCGGTCACGAGACGATGGTTATTGTTCTCTCGGTCAGGCCTGAAATCAAAATAAATTCCTTTAT
>JARWKJ010000007.1:687865-700365 GCA_029959095.1 Rhinichthys osculus | reverse complement strand
GAAACCCTCGACCAATCACAACACACTGCTCCAGCCGACCAATCAGAGCACAGTGTGCTTTTCAGGAGGAGGGGCTTCATAGAGACAGGAAGTAAACAGAGCGTTACTGACAGACTGGGAAGAGAGGAGCCGCAACAATGGAGAATATGAGGAGAATAATCAACATTCAAGCAGGAAAACCTGTTCTAGTAGAGCCTGAAAACAAGAGCACAATATGCCTCTTTAACATTTGTGTGTGTGTGTGTGTGTGTAGTGTTACGAGGATCATAACCTGCGTGTGAACGGAAGCGCTCCTCAGTATCCGCTGTGTGCGATGCAGCTCTTCTCACACATGCACGCCGTGACCGACACCGTGACGTGCATGAGGCGCACGGACCTGCAGAACCGCTTCAGCATCAACCCAGGTACACACACACACACACGCACACACACACGCACACACACACACCAGGGTTTCCGTTGTCCGGTAATTACCGGACATTGGCCGGGAAAAAAATTAAATGTCCAACAAAATTAAATCTCTCCAGTCAAATTGTCCGATTAAAATTGCGTAATAATCCCGCCCCCCTAACACAATATGAATTTGAGAATAAGCCTAAAATGTATAAAGCAAAAATACACCGACCTTTGGCTATGTTATAGAGGAACAGCCTCTACCGTTTGGAAGTTATTAAACAACATCGCATTCTGCATTTAAAATAAAGCGCACGCCTGGAACGGCTGTAATATAGACCTAAACAACGAACGATTGAGTGAGACGGTTCAGATATGGCCAGGTCCAGGCTAGCCTTAAAGGAACACTCCACCGTTTAAAAAAAAAAATTTGGGGTTATTCACGGTCTCCCCTAGAGTTAGATAGGTGGGCAAATGCATGTTTGGAAGCACAGGCGAAGCACTGGGCGCAGAGATATCACGCAACACCGGAAATAAAGCTTGACACAAATAACCGGCGAAAGTAATGATTATGAAACATTTGAATTGTTGATAAATTGATAAAGTTGATAAATTGATAAAGTTGACGATGCAGACTCGCCATCTTCGCAGTAGTGAACGCGCCTAGAGAGAGAAGTGTGCACGCGCCGGCGCCTCCGTCCTGATTATATTGTCCACTATATTTGCTTCTTATTTATTAATCCAGGCAAAATGTTGATGAAACATTGATTAAAATTAAGATACAATTTTTACAAAACGAAATTTTCAAGCAGAAATAATATTCGAAGATCGCTGGGTTGATTATTATTCGAAAATCGCACCCCTCCACCACACACACACACATGCATTAGGCTACACACCAGAGCATGAGAGCAAAGCGGAGCGGTGTGACGCTTATTATAAGTTAAAAAACTTAAACATACGTTTCATATTTATAAATAATATAATGTTACTATTTTTTTATTTCATCTATATTGATTAAATGAAAAGGGAACCGCATGAGATGAGTAAGATAGGATCATAAGATGACCAATAGCTATATCGGAAAACATTTGGAATTGGTCAGACATGATTTTGACCACTTATTAAGTTTTGTTTTGTAGAAAGCCTTTCTTTAAACTTTATTTCGTTTTGTATAAATTGTATCTTCATTTTAATCAATGTTTCATCAACAAATTTGCCTGGATTAATAAATAAGAAGCAAATATAGTGGACAATATAATCAGGACACGGAGGCGCCGGCGCGTGCACACTTCTCTCTATAGGCGCGTTCACTACTGCGAAGATGGCGAGTCTGCATCGTCAACTTTATCAATTTATCAACAATTCAAATGTTTCATAATCATTACTTTCGCCGGTTCTTTGTGGCAGGCTTTATTTCCGGTGTTGCGTGATATCTCTGCGCCCGAGTAGCAGTGCTTCGCCTGTGTGAGTCTCCGCAACGGCGATAGATTCGAGTGAAGATTGCGCAACAGATTGTCGTCCATGACACTGATAGCAGCGACACGAGCGCTCAGCTTGATTTAAAACACAACTGATTTTAGCGCTAGATCTCTTATTTAATAGCGAACTAAATGAATGATCTGCTGGTTAACTGGAGATGTTTTATTTATTTGTATTAGGTACATCCGTGCCTCAATGTTTCAAAACGTGTGAATGTGTGTGAAACCATAGTAAACAACAATTGGTGTTGATTGACGCCAATCGGACGTTCATGTTTTTTTCCGTCTATTTGAAAGTGAGGCTAATAATAACATGTTGCATTCTATACAGCCTGATTATGTCATTTTTTAAGTTACATAGCCTGCCTCCAGTTTTCCTCAACTTGACTAATTAAGAGGCGATATTTGACCGGCATATCATCAAAATGTCCATTAAACGAAACCTCTGCCGGTCACTGTGACCGGCACCATTTTTTTCTAGCGGAAACTCTGAGACACACACACACACACACAACACTGCCTTTCAATTAAGATTATACATTTTTACTTAATATCTTCAGTCATTTTGCTTCTTCTCCAGTAAATGTCTCTTGATTTAAGAATGTTTAGATGTTAGTGCTGGAAAACGAGACAGAAACACTGAGGAGGAACATCATTTTTGCAGTGTAGGCATAAGAGATTGAAAATATTTCTGTAGGCACACACTACCAGGCAAAAGTTTCGGATCGGTAAGATTTTTAAGAGTCTCTTCTGCTCATGTGGATCATGTGACACTGAAGACTGGAGTAATGATGCTGAAACTCACAGGAATAAATTACACTTTACTGTATATTCACATAGAGAACAGATGATTTACATTACAATAATATTACACTGTTTTACTGGGGTTTTTTGTATTTTTAATCAGATAAATGCAGCCTTGGTGAGCAGAAGAGACTCTTTTAAAAACATTAAAAATCTTACCAATCCCAAACTTTTGACTGGTAATGTGTGTGAACACAACGTTTATATCTAACTAGACATTTGAATGAACCTCTACGTCCCTCGTGTGTGTTCATGTACTTGTGTTGAGAATCTTTTGCACCGAAGCCTCTGTTATTATCGTCTGCTAATGATTTTTCCCGCGTTTGCATCCTATCAGAAGTTCTGTGTGACCCTTTGAGTGATTTCAACGTGTGGTCGTCGACTCGGCCCCTGAACAGCAGCGCCAAGGGCCACAAGCCCAACGAGAGCGTCGTCATCGCAGCCACACGGGTGAGGAACACACACCGACACACACCGAGAACACACCAAACACACCAAACACACTGACAAAACACACTGAACACACCCGACACACACCGAGAACACACCCAACACACACACCCAACACACTGACAAAACACACTGAACACACCCGACACACACCGAGAACACACCCAACACACTGAACACACCCAACACACTGACAAAACACACTGAACACACCCAACACACACCGAGAACACACCCAACACACACACCCAACACACTGACAAAACACACTGAACACACCCGACACACACCGAGAACACACCCAACACACTGAACACACCCAACACACACACCCAACACACTGACAAAACACACTGAACACACCAACCAACACTCCGAACACACACCCGACACACACCGAGAACACACCCAACACACCAAACACACTGACAAAACACACTCAACACACACCGAGAACACACCCAACACACACACCCAACACACTGACAAAACACACTGAACACACCAACCAACACTCCGAACACACACCCGACACACACCGAGAACACACCAACACACCAAACACACTGACAAAACACACTGAACACACCCAACACACACACCCAACACACTGACAAAACACACTGAACACACCAACCAACACTCCGAACACACACCCGACACACACCGAGAACACACCCAACACACCAACACACCAAACACACTGACAAAACACACTGAACACACCCAACACACTGACAAAACACACTGAACACACCAACCAACACTCCGAACACACACCCAACACACACCGAGAACACACCCAACACACCAAACACACACCCAACACACTGACAAAACACACTGAACACACCCAACACACACCGAGAACACACCCAACACACTGAACACACCCAACACACTGAACACACCCAACACACTGACAAAACACACTGAACACACCAACCAACACTCCGAACACACACCCGACACACACCGAGAACACACCCAACACACCAAACACACTGACAAAACACACTGAACACACCCAACACACACACCCAACACACTGACAAAACACACTGAACACACCAACCAACACTCCGAACACACACCCAACACACCGAGAACACACCAAACACACACCCAACACACTGACAAAACACACTGAACACACCCAACACACACACACCCAACACCAACACACTGACAAAACACTCTGAACACACCCAACACACACACCCAACACACACACACCCAACACCAACACACTGACAAAACACACTGAACACACCAACCAACACTCCGAACACACACCGACAAAATACACCAACAAAACACACCAAACAAAACACACCAAACACAACACACCAAACACAACACACCAAACACAACACACCAAACACAACACACCAAACACAACACACCAAACACAACACACCAAACACACCATACACACTAACACAACACACCAAACACACCAACAAAATACACCCAACACAACACACACACCAACACAACACACACACCAACACAACACACACACCAACCAAACACACCAACCAAACACACCAACACAACACACACACCAACACAACACAGACACCAACCAAACACACTAACAAAACACACGCACCAACCAAACACACCAACAAAACACACTAACAAAACACACCAACACAACACACACACCAACCAAACACACCAACACAACACACACACCAACCAAACACACCAACAAAACACACACACCAACCAAACACACCAACACAACACACACACCAACAAAATACACCAACACAACACACACACCAACCGAACCCACCAACACAACACACACACCAACCAAACACACCAACAAAACACACACACCAACAAAACACACCAACAAAACACACCAACACAACACACACAGCAACCAAACACACCAACCAAACACACCAACCAAACACACCAACACAACACAGACACCAACCAAACACACTAACAAAACACACGCACCAACCAAACACACCAACAAAATACACCAACACAACACACACAGCAACCGAACCCACCAACACAACACAGACACCAACCAAACACACTAACAAAACACACGCACCAACCAAACACACCAACAAAATACACCAACACAACACACACACCAACCGAACCCACCAACACAACACAGACACCAACCAAACACACTAACAAAACACACACACCAACAAAACACACCAACAAAACACACCAACACAACACACACAGCAACCAAACACACCAACCAAACACACCAACCAAACACACCAACACAACACAGACACCAACCAAACACACTAACAAAACACACGCACCAACCAAACACACCAACAAAACACACTAACAAAACACACCAACACAACACACACACCAACACAACACACACACCAACAAAACACACCAACACAACACACACACCAACAAAATACACCAACACAACACACACACCAACCAAACCCACCAACACAACACACACACCAACCAAACACACCAACAAAACACACACACCAACAAAACACACCAACAAAACACACCAACACAACACACACAGCAACCAAACACACCAACACAACACACACATCAACCCAACACACCAAACACACCAACAAAACACACCAACAAAACACACCAACACAACACACCAAACACACCAACAAAACACACAAAACACACCAACAAAACACACCAACACAACACACACACCAACACAACACACCAACACAACACACCAAACACACCAACAAAACACACCAAACACACCAACAAAACACACCAACACAACACACACACCAACACAACACACCAACACAACACACCAACACAACACACCAACAAAACACACCATACACACCAACACAACACACACACCATCACAACACACACACACCATACACACCAACACAACACACCAACAAAACACACCAACACACCATACACACCAACACAACACACCAACACAACACACACACCAACCAAACACACCAACAAAAGACACCAAACACACCAACAAGAGACACCAAACACACCAACAAAAGACACCAAACACACCAACCAAACACACCAACACAACACACCAAACACACCAACAAAACACACCAAACACACCAACAAAACACACCAACACAACACACACACCAACACAACACACCAACACAACACATCAACACAACACACCAACAAAACACACCATACACACCAACACAACACACACACCATCACAACACACACACCATACACACCAACACAACACACCAACAAAACACACCAACACACCATACACACCAACACAACACACCAACAAAACACACCAACACAACACACACACCAACCAAACACACCAACAAAAGACACCAAACACACCAACAAAAGACACCAAACACACCAACAAAAGACACCAAACACACCAACAAAAGACACCAAACACACCAACAAAAGACACTGAACACACCAACACAACATCATCAGCAGAATCTGTTTTCTCTAATGATTTGTGGCGATTTTCCATAATTTGGTGTTTCCTTCAGGAGAAGAGAGTCCACACACTCCACCAGAGACGAGAGTCATCAACGACACGAGATCATATCAATGCTTTACTGAAGAAAAGGCAAACGTTTCGGTCACATGACCTTTATCAATGCCATAATCTTAATTTATGAAGTCACATGGTTACATAGATCACATGATCAACCGAGCCAAGACTAATACATGATCCAAACACAATGTCGGACAGCATGCTAGAGGGAAGAGAGAGAAAAGAAAATTATATATATTAAATTGAAAAAATAGAAAAATAAACTAAAAATAGAAAAATAAAAGTTATGTATCATAACTTTTTCCCCCTTTTTTTCTAAATAATTAATATATATCTTTATTTTTTTATTTATTATTATTTTTTATTTATTTTAAAGATATATATATATAAATATAATGTATTCTTTCTCTTTTTTCTCTCTCTTCCCTCTAGCATGCTGTCCGACATTGTGTTTGGATCATGTATTAGTCTTGGCTCGGTTGATCATGTGATCTATGTAACCATGTGACTTCATAAATTAAGATTATGGCATTGATAAAGGTCATGTGACTGAAACGTTTGCCTTTTCTTCAGTAAAGCTTTGATTTGATCTGGCTTCGTTGATGACTCGTCTCTGGTGGAGTGTGTGGACTCTCTTGAACTGCCTCTACTTGGAGTGTGTTAGTCTACACACCTCGTTTGGACTAATTAAAGGCGCTGTGAGTTCCTAGCTATCCTTCAGGAAGTAGAAATGAAGGTTGTTGTGTCTCAGCTTGACGGCAGGTCGTTTTTCTGGGACGAGGCTCCAGCGGCCGAAGGAACCGTGTCTGGGATCGTCACCCTATTGGCTGCCGTTCATGCGCTTCAGCCTGTCACTCAAGAGGCTCCGCCCCCTCGCAATATATTCTTCACCTTCTTCCAAGGGGTCAGTGTTTCGTCATGTTCTTCAGCTCTGGTTTACACACTTTCTTGACTCATTATTTGATCAGCCTGCCAGAAGTGAAAGCGTTTTTATGCATAATTCATACAAGGTGCTTAAAGTACTTAACTTTGACTTTAAAGGTGCAGTGTGTAAGTTTTAGCAGCATCTAGTGGTGAGGTTGAGAATCGCACCCAACAGAAGTTACGGTGGCCGACAGGAAGTGATGTCGTCGTCTGAGACAGTAACAGTAGCCAGTTAAACAATGAGGTTTCTTTACAAAGATAAATTAATAAATTAGGTTTAATTATTCAGTAAAACGATGTTATTGGGAATATTATTGTGACTTGTTCATCATTGTGTCAGTGTTTTATTCGCTGACTTTAGCAGCTTCTTATCATGAAGAACAACATAGTGACGAAACGCGTTTGTCCGCTCAGGGCCACCGTAGAAACATGTGTGTGTAAGCGGACCCGCGGTGTGTGTAGAGAAACGCTCATTCTAAGCTAATAAACACATAACGGGTCATTAAGTAAGCTCTTTACACACCACTGAATAGTTATGTTTATGATATTGCATTTCTGTCAACAGATCCTCCTAAATATTACACACTGCACCTTTAAGGCCAGAAAATCCCTTGAAAACAGCCATATTTAAGAAGTTCTTGAAAAGTGCTTGAATTATTGAAAGACAATATATTAAATTTATTTTTAATTTGATTGATAAAACAATCTTTTAACACAAAATTAACGCTGAGCTCGTCTGATATAGATAAAGAGGCATGGCTATGAGTGTGATATTGCTCATATAAATATCCAAGTATATCATACATCTTTCATTTTTCAGCTCAATCATATATTCATGTGTGAACAAATCAGTTTGAATGAGAAAAGCGATATCTTTGCCTTTTCTATTTACCTTTTTTAGAATTTTAAAGATAATAAAGAAAGATATTGTTTGATAAGTGAGCTTTCTGATTGTAGTCCATGAAAGTCCTGTAATTTGATTTGACAGTGTCTGTACGAACCCTGAAAATGGGATGTATTTATTATATAATAGTGCGCACTATAGAGTTTACACAGCCCATGCCTATCCACACTCACCGGCACAGGGGAGATATTGCAGAAGTATGATTTATGATATAACAGGTTTATCCAAGCGCTCTCTCTCTCAGGAAGCCTTCGACTACATCGGCAGCTCGAGGATGGTGTACGACATGCAGAGGAACGAGTTCGTGATCGACTTCGACAACGTTCACTCCATGCTGGAGATCGGGCAGGTACACACACACACACACACACACACACACACCTGAATGTTTATGCATGTAATGAATGTTGTGTATGTGTGTCGAGTTTAAACACACACACGGTTTCTTGTTTGTTTACAGGTTGGCCTGCGCAGTGGGCGGGAACTTTGGATGCACTCTGACCCCGTATCATTAAGAAACAGCAGTGTGAAGGATGAGGTGAGTGTCTCTCTCCCTCTCTTTCTCTCTCTCTCTCTCTCTCTCTTTCTCAATTCAATTTTCAATTTCAAATTAGCTTTATTAGCATGACTGTGTAACACAATGTTGCCAAAGCATCAACATATTATATATAAATAATAAAACAAACAAACAAACAAAACATATATGTATAGATCATGTCATATGTGATCCCTAACCCTAACCTGCCCTTAATCTGCACGCAGGCTAGAATTCCGAAACATTATTGGATAATTCTTATAATTGACATTTCTCTGGGCCAATCGGAATCTTAGTACTTTTTCTCTTGGCCAATCGGAATCTTAGCACTTGCGTCAGAATCGCCATTGGATGAGACACCTGGCTACCACGCGAGTCTGATGGAAACTCATAACGTGAAGGAATCTTATGTGAAATTCGAGGTAAATCAAGCTTTTTTTGGAGCAAAAACAACAGCTAGTTGTTTGCTTGATTCAATTAACGTTAGCTACCGCTTTGTTATGCTGCGCTCGTGAGAGAGAGAGAGCCGGTCGCGCGCGCACTCTCACTGTATTCAAACTGCCTTGCTCTCTCTCCATCGCGCATATTAAAGTCCCCGTGAACCGGAAGTTGCAAACGACTTTTCTCCAGTGTTGTGACGTATTTCCGAGAGAAACGGAATACTAAATGAGGCAAAATGGTGGTGGTGGGCGTGGCTTTTTTTCCCAACTAGCACCTGATTGGATCTAGTAAAGTAGGTGTTGTCATTCAGCCTGTCTGCTGTCAGTTGGAGGGGCGTGGTTACGGATGTTAAGACGACGCCCAAACCGTAAAGCCTACGTCATCAGGGAAGGTCCTCCAATGCAGAGGGGAGGGGAAATTTCAGATTTTGATTAAAGATTACGAAGCCAAAAAAGTTTTTTGTGTGGATTGACTTGCATGGATGAATTGTTCACCACAAAACGATCAATTTAGGCAAACAAAGTAAGTATGGTCAATTTTGAATTCATGGGGACTTTAAAGTAACACCATGTAGTTTTTCAACCTTCATAATATATTTCCAAGACCCTTGTGATGGTACATCGACTTAAAATAAGTTAAATGACACGTCTGCCATAGCCTGACGTGGTCTGTATCGCTTTTACTGGCACTATGTAACTTCGGGTTTCGGGTAGGAACCCGTGCACAAAAAGAACTACAAAATTCGACTGCTTTACGGCATACGTCACTTCCCCCACCACTTGTCTGTGGCCATTGCAGACATCCCAAGTCTCCCGGGAGTCTCCTGCGGATCTAGTGATGCCCGCAAATTAGTTCGGAATCTAGAGCGCGCATGCGAGACAGAACACACTGCGCGCATAACATACATAGCGCGAGCACGGCTGAGAGAGAGAGAGCGAGAGACCTTGCGAGTGTGCCTCACGAAAGCTAGTCAACCCGCCACCAGCCGCCCCCTCGTCAACAATCCAGTCACCAAGATAGACCTCCCTGAAATGACTTCTTGCAGGTTGGGATGTCTGCCATTGTTGATTCCAAAGCCGGTGCTGGATAAACTGCGAGCGTGCGCGTGCGACAGTCGGCTGCGGAAGGCTAAATTATTTACGACAGCAGTAATGGACAATTCTGCTTCCAACCTGTAGGGCGACCGCTGAGGAAAAATCACATGGTGTTGCTTTAATCAAAATCTATTGAGAATTGACACGATAGTAAAAGATCAAAAGACCAAAGTTTCACGTGGAGATTTTTTTTCCTGAATTGCAACCTACTAAAATTGCCCTATCCTCTCTGTAAAGCGTTCCGCACATTCAGCTGACATAAACCACATTTTCAATAAACAAAAAACCTATCCAGTGATTAAATGTTTTCTGTCTTGAGAGTTGAGACAAATCTTGTGCGATGTCCTGATCTGCTGGGATAATCACACAGCGCGTGCCGTGTGTGTCAGCTAATGGCACGTCCGATTCGCGGACTAATGACTCATTTGAACCGATTTACTTTTATGAATGGTTAAAATAACTGATCTGTCCAACATCTGTCTCTTCAAAAGAGATCTGAATCGGTGTATAACAAATCGATAACATCAAACTAGTTAATATTAACTATTCATAAACTGCACTTCTTAATCTTTATAAATAAATCGCATTTATTAATCTTTGGTAATGTTAATTTCACTATTTACTAGTAGCCTTATTACAATTAAAAGTTCTATTTGTTAACATTAGTTAGCCCAATGCACTGTGATGTTATATGAACAAACCGAACAGCTGTATTTTTATTAACAAAGTATAATAAATACAGTAACAAATGTATTGCTCATCATGGTTCATTTATATTTTACTGCCTTTTTTCTCCTATGATAATTATATATACAGTATAGTGTTCATCCAGAACAACATGTAACTGTGTAACCACACCCTAGCAACCGTTTAAAGCTACCTAGCAACCATATTACAACATATAGAAGCCATATTGCAGCTCCACAACATCGGTAAGACATTGTTGTTGGCTCGTATGCAATCATGTACAACATTGTAGCAACTATCCTAGCAACCGAGCGGCGAGTTTTGCCACTGCAAGCACCCTCCATACCCCCCCCCCCCCAACAACACTGCACTGTCACCACCCTTCATAACCCCCCCCCAGGAACACTGTCACCTTGTTTTACTCTGATGAGTTTGCAGGTCTCATACATAGAAAAATAACAAACCTCCCTCTCTCTCTCGTCTCTCTCCTCTCTCTCTGTCTCTCTCCCTCTCTCTCGTCTCTCTCTTCTCCCTCTCTCTCTCTCTCTCCTCTCTCTCTCTCTCTCTGTCTCTCTCTCTCTCTCTCTCTCTCTCTCTCTCTCTCTCTCTCCCTCTCTCTCTCTCTCTCTCTCTCTCTCTCTCTCCCTCTCTCTCTCTCTCTCTAACCTCTCTCTCTCTCTCTCTCTCTCTCTCTCTCTCTTTCTCTCTCTCTCTCCTCTCTCTCCTCTCTCTCTCTCTCTCTCTCTCTCTCTCTCTCTCTCTCGTCTCTCTCTCTCTCTCTCTCTCTCTCTCTCTCTCTCTCTCTCTCTCAGGTCTCAGAGATGATGAAGAGCATGCAGTCGATCGCTGCTGGTCTGCGCATCTCATTGGACGAGCCTCCTGTCACTCAGCCGCTCCCGCCCTCGTCCCTGCAGCGCTTCCTGCGAGTGCGGCCAATCCCGGGCCTCGTTCTGGCGGATCATCAGTCCTCGTTCATCAACAGGTTTCACATCTGCGCTTCTGTTCTTTAACGACTGATCATCACTAATTCACTAATCATCCGCTGAAGAACTCTTACACACAGCGTTCTCTTACACACACACTCTTACACACAGCGTTCTCTTACACACACACTCTTACACACAGCGTTCTCTTACACACACACTCTTACACACGAGCGTTCTCTTACACACACACTCTTACACACAGCGTTCTCTTACACACACAGCGTTCTCTTACACACACACTCTTACACACAGCGTTCTCTTACACACAC
>JARWKJ010000007.1:655365-682865 GCA_029959095.1 Rhinichthys osculus | reverse complement strand
GTTGTGTGCAGGCTCCGGTCCTCCTCAGTTCTACATCGGTGTGGGTCCGCGCAACATCGGCCCCGTGCACAGCGTGACCCGCTTCGTTCAGTACATCATGGCCAACCTGACCGGCAGCGTCACCAACCTCACCGAGACCCAGTGCCTGAGCCCCGAGAGCAAGGACGTAAGCATCGCAGCTCGGCACACTGCGCATGTCGGATAATCAACCCTGCGAAATTATATTCAATTGTTCAATTATAATGTTAAAAACTAGAAAATGTTCAATTATTGTCAGCTAAATAATTATAATTGTTCAATTATAATGTTAAAAACTTGAAAATGTTCAATTATTGTCAGCTAAATAATTATAATTGTTCAATTATAATGTTAAAAACCTGAAAATGTTCAATTATTGTCAGCTAAATAATTATAATTGTTCAATTATAACGTTAAAAACTTGAAAATGTTCAATTATTGTCAGCTAAATAATTATAATTGTTCAATTATAATGTTAAAAACTTGAAAATGTTTAATTATTGTCAGCTAAATAATTATAATTGTTCAATTATAATGTTAAAAACTTGAAAATGTTTAATTATTGTCAGCTAAATAATTATAATTGTTCAATTATAATGTTAAAAACCTGAAAATGTTCCATTATTGTCATCGATGTAATTGTTCAATTATAATGTTAAAACTTGAAAATGTTCAATTATTGTCAGCTAAATAATTATAATTGTTCAATTATAATGTTAAAAACTTGAAAATGTTCAATTATTGTCAGCTAAATAATTATAATTGATCAATTATAATGTTAAAAACTAAAATATGTTTGATTACTGTCATCTAAATAATAATATAATTATAATGTTAAAAATTTAAAAATGTTCAATTGTCATCTAAATATTTATATAATTATGTTCAATTATATGTTAAAAACTTGAAAATGTTCCATTATTGTCATCTGAATAATTATATAATTATGTTCAATCATAGATAGTGTTAAAAACTTGAAAGTGTTCCATTATTTTGATCTTAATTATAATTGTTCAATTATATATAGTGTTAAAAACTTAAAACTTAAATATTTATATAATTATGTTCAATTATATGTTAAAAACTTGAAAATGTTAAATTATTGTCATCTAAATAATTATATAATTATGTCCCATTATATATAATGTTAAAAACTTACAAATGTTCAATTATTGTCATCTAAATATTTATATAATTGTTCCATTATATATAATGTTAAAAACTTACAAATGTTCAATTATTGTCATCTAAATATTTATATAATTGTTCCATTATATATAATTTTAAAAACTTACAAATGTTCAATTATTGTCATCTAAATATTTATATAATTGTTCCATTATATATAATGTTAAAAACTTACAAATGTTCAATTATTGTCATCTAAATATTTATATAATTGTTCCATTATATATAATGTTAAAAACTTACAAATGTTCAATTATTGTCATCTAAATATTTATATAAATGTTCCATTATATATAATTTTAAAAACTTACAAATGTTCAATTATTGTCATCAAAATATTTATATAATTGTTCCATTATATATAATGTTAAAAACTTACAAATGTTCAATTATTGTCATCTAAATATTTATATAATTGTTCCATTATATATAATGTTAAAAACTTACAAATGTTCAATTATTGTCATCTAAATATAATTGTTCCATTATATATAATGTTAAAAACTTACAAATGTTCAATTATTGTCATCTAAATATTTATATAATTGTTCCATTATATATAATGTTAAAAACTTACAAATGTTCAATTATTGTCATCTAAATATATATATAATTGTTCCATTTATATATAATGTTAAAAACTTACAAATGTTCAATTATTGTCATCTAAATATTTATATAATTGTTCCATTATATATAATGTTAAAAACTTACAAATGTTCAATTATTGTCATCTAAATATTTATATAATTATGTTCAATTATATGTTAAAAACTTGAAAATGTTCCATTATTGTCATCTGAATAATTATATAATTATGTTCAATCATAGATAGTTAAAAACTTGAAAATGTTCAATTATTGTGATCTTAATTATAATTGTTCAATTATATATAGTGTTAAAAACTTCAAACTTAAATATTTATATAATTATGTTCAATTATATGTTAAAAACTTGAAAATGTTCAATTATTTTGATCTTAATTATAATTGTTCAATTATATATAGTGTTAAAAACTTAAATATTTATATAATTATGTTCAATTATTTGTCATCTAAATAATTACATAATTATGTTCCATTATATATAATGTTAAAAACTTGAAAATGTTCAATTATTTTGATCTTAGTTATAATTGTTCAATTATATATAGTGTTAAAAACTTTAAAATGTTTAATTATTGTCATCTAAGTATTTATATAATTATGTTTCATAATATATAATTTTCTAAAAACTTAAAAATGCTCAATTGTTGTCGTCTAAATAATTTTGTTCAAAATCACAAAATAAGAAAGTTCTTTTTTTTTTTGCAGTGGAGGTGGTGGACAAATTAAAAGTGCAGAAAGTAATGTATTCCCAGAATGCCCAGCGCTCATGTTCCCTGTTTGTGTTCTCAGTTGTTCTCGTATTTCTGGGTGTCGGGGCCGTGGGTGAACAGCAGTGGAGAGCCGTTCTGCGTGAGGGCGTCGGTGCGTCTGGCTAAAGCCGTGTCTCCCGCCTTCGAGCGCATGGAGTACGGCTCCCGGAATTACTCCACATGGACCGAGTCTCGCTGGAAGAGCATCCGAGCGCGAGTCTTCCTCGTGGCCAGCCGAGAACTCGAGGTAATCCTCCTCGCATCAGTCACTGGCTACGTTCACATGCAAGGGAGACGAGTAAATGCATGTTCACATTTAGTCTAGAACTAAAATAACCATCATATTCACACACACACCTCCTCACTTTATTTCTCTCAACAAGAGAGCTGTCAATCAATAAAGTGAAAAATAACTAGCATTACTTATTTGAAAAAGTAACGTAGATATTTTGTTGTAAATTGAAAAACTAATGCGTTACTTTACTAGTTACTTGTAAAAGTAATCTGATTACGTAACTCAAGTTACTTGTAATGAGTTATACACAACACTGCATTTATCTGATCTATAATCATCTAGATTTATGATTTGCTTTGATGTGATTTATTTATCACATGAGTTTGTTTTCTGTGTGTGTTTCTGGCAGATGTTAACACTCGGAGTGGGCGTGGCTGTGCTGCTGCTGTCTCTATTGGTGACGTACTTCATCAGCTCGAAGGCCGAGCTTCTGTTTAGCTCCGCCCGTGAAACGCCCACAACCACTTACTGAACAGAATATCATCCGCTCGAAGGTGGTGCTTCTGTTTAACTCCGCCCATGAAACGCCCACAACCACCTCCTGAACAGAATCTCAACTCGAAGGCGGAGCTTCTGTTTAGCCCCGCCCATAACACGCCCCCACAACCACCTCCTGAACAGAATCTCATCAACTCGAAGGCGGAGCTTCTGTTTAGCTCCACCCATGAAACGCCCACAACCACCTCCTGAACAGAATCTCAACTCGAAGGCGGAGCTTCTGTTTAGCCCCGCCCACAACCACCTACTGAACAGAATCACATCAACTTGAAGGCGGAGCTTCTGTTTAGCCCCGCCCATAACACGCCCACAACCACCTCCTGAACAGAATCTTATTCCCTTCAGCACAGAAACACTTCATTTCAAGAGTAATTTATTCTAACCTGACAGGATTGTGCCGCACTGGTTTTAACTGGGCTGGGCTGAACTGGTCTGGTCTCCTGGAAAGTTGTTCATATTGTTTTTTTTTTTTTTTTTGTTTTTTTTTTCTGATTATGACATGTACGGGCACAAAAAAAACTGATTTTAAAGTTGAGAATAGAGTGTGTGTGTGTGTGTATGTGTGTGTTAACATGAATGCAGTGAGTTTGTGCAATAGCTTACTGAGTTTAGTTCAAACTTCATTTTGATGTGAATCTTTTTATTTGGGAATGTAAACCTGTCCGTGCAGGACTGCGATCTATTCGTTGACGACTGTAACGACAATTAATCCCCAAACACAGACTGTCCACAGTGAATCGCTCATGTTTCCACTGAGCTTTGTAAAACCAAATTAACACTGACATGCAGCATTTGTTTGTTGACTTTAATTGAATGAAAGCTGATTGATTAATGATGTCATTATTTTTCTCTAAGAAACTGATGCCTTGAGAACCTGAATAAACATGACTTTCTTTTCCAAAGTTTCATTTGGCTTTGATTGCTTACAGTATGAAGTTATTATTATTGAAACAAACATTGTAAACACTGCCTCCAAACACTGCCACCAAACACGGCCTCCATACACTGCCATCAAACACTGCCACCAAACACTGCCTCCAAACACTGCCACCATACACTGCCATCAAACACTGCCTCCAAACACTGCCTCCATACACTGCCATCAAACACTGCCTCCAAACACTGCCTCCATACACTGCCATCAAACACTGCCACCAAACACTGCCTCCATACACTGCCACCAAACACGGCCTCCATACACTGCCATCAAACACTGCCTCCAAACACTGCCACCAAACACTGCCTCCAAACACAGATTCCATACACTGCCTCCAAACACAGCCTCCATACACTGCCTCCAAACACGGCCACCAAACACGGCCTCCATACACTGCCATCAAACACTGCCTCCAAACACAGCCTCCAAACACGGCCTCCATACACTGCCACCAAACACTGCCTCCAAACACGGCCTCCATACACTCCCATCAAACACTGCCTCCAAACACTGCCACCAAACACGGCCTCCATACACTCCCATCAAACACTGCCACCAAACACTGCCACCAAACACGGCCTCCATACACTCCCATCAAACACTGCCTCCAAACACTGCCACCAAACACTGCCACCAAACACGGCCTCCATACACTCCCATCAAACACTGCCACCAAACACGGCCTCCATACACTCCCATCAAACACTGCCATCAAACACTGCCTCCAAACACGGCCTCCATACACTCCCATCACACACTGCCACCAAACACTGCCACCAAACACTGCCTCCAAACACTGCCTCTAAACACTGCCACCAAACACGGCCTCCATACACTGCCACCAAACACCGCCACCAAACACGGCCTCCATACACTCATATCAAACACTGCCTCCAAACACTGCCTCCAAACACTACCACCAAAAACTGCCTCCAAACACTGCCTCCAAACACCGCCTCCAAACACTGCCTCCAAACACTGCCACCAAACACCGCCACCAAACACGGCCTCCATACACTGCCATCAAACACTGCCACCAAACATGGCCTCCATACACTGCCTCCAAACACTGCCTCCAAACACCGCCTCCAAACTCTGCCTTCAAACTCCATACACTGCCTCCAAACACCGCCTCCAAACTCTGCCTTCAAACTCCATACACTGCCTCCAAACACTGCCACCAAACACTGCCTCCAAACACTGCCTCCAAACCCCGCCTCCAAACACTGCCACCAAACAATGCCACCAAACACGGGCTCCATACACTGCCATCAAACACTGCCTCCAAACACTGCCACCAAACACGGCCTCCATACACTGCCATCAAACACTGCCTCCAAACACTGCCATCAAACACTGCCTGCAAACACTGCCACCAAACACTGCCTCCAAACACCGCCTCCATTCACAGCCTTCAAACTCCATACACTGCCATCAAACACTGCCTCCAAACACTGCCACCAACACGGCCTCCAAACACTGCCACCAAACACCACCTTCAAACACTGCCTCCAAACACCGCCTCCAAACACTGCCTTCAAATTCCATACACTGCCATCAAACACTGCCACCAAACACTGCCTCCAAACACGGCCTCCATACACTGCCATCAAACACTGCCTCCAAACACTGCCTCCAAACACGGCCTCCATACACTGCCATCAAACACCGCCACCAATCACTGCCACCAAACACCGCCTCCAAACACTGCCTTCAAACTCCGTACACTGCCATCAAACACTGCCACCAAACACTGCCTCCAAACACGGCCACCAAACACTGCCACCAAACACTGCCTCCAAACACTGCCACCAAACACTGCCACCAAACACTGCGTCCAAACACCGCCTCCAAACACCGCCACCAAACACCGCCTCCAAACACTGCCTCCATACACTACCACCAAACACTGCCACCAAACACGTCCTCCATACACTGCCATCAAACACTGCCACCAAACACTGCCTCCATACACTGCCACCAAACACTGCCACCAAACACGGCCTCCATACACTGCCATCAAACACTGCCACCAAACACTGCCTCCATACACTGCCACCATACACTGCCACCAAACACGGCCTCCATACACTGCCATCAAACACTGCCTCCATACACTGCCATCAAACACTGCCTCCAAACACAGCCTCCATACACTGCCACCAAACACTGC
The DNA here is from genome assembly GCA_029959095.1 of Rhinichthys osculus. Classification (NCBI taxonomy): domain Eukaryota; kingdom Metazoa; phylum Chordata; class Actinopteri; order Cypriniformes; family Leuciscidae; genus Rhinichthys; species Rhinichthys osculus. The sequence continues at coordinate 676,399 of JARWKJ010000007.1, read as the reverse complement.
CTCCATACACTGCCACCAAACACTGCCACCAAACACGGCCTCCATACACTGCCATCAAACACTGCCACCAAACACTGCCTCCATACACTGCCACCATACACTGCCACCAAACACGGCCTCCATACACTGCCATCAAACACTGCCTCCATACACTGCCATCAAACACTGCCTCCAAACACGGCCTCCATACACTGCCACCAAACACTGCCTCCAAACACGGCCTCCATACACTCCCATCAAACACTGCCTCCAAACACTGCCACCAAACACTGCCACCAAACACGGCCTCCATACACTCCCATCAAACACTGCCACCAAACACGACCTTTATACACTCCCATCAAACACTGCCTCCAAACACTGCCACCAAACACTGCCTCCAAACACTGCCACCAAACACTGCCAACAAACACTGCCACCAAACACGGCCTCCATACACTGCCACCAAACACCGCCACCAAACACGGCCTCCATACACTCCCATCAAACACTGCCTCCAAACACTGCCTCCAAACACTGCCTCCAAACACTGCCTCCAAACACTGCCTCCAAACACTGCCTCCAAACACCGCCTCCAAACACTGCCTCCAAACACTGCCACCAAACACCGCCACCAAACACGGCCTCCATACACTGCCATCAAACACTGCCACCAAACACTGCCACCAAACATGGCCTCCATACACTGCCTCCAAACACTGCCTCCAAACACCGCCTCCAAACACCGCCTCCAAACTCTGCCTTCAAACTCCATACACTGCCTCCAAACACTGCCACCAAACACTGCCTCCAAACACTGCCTCCAAACACTGCCTCCAAACACTGCCACCAAACACTGCCTCCAAACACTGCCTCCAAACCCCGCCTCCAAACACTGCCACCAAACACTGCCACCAAACACGGGCTCCATACACTGCCATCAAACACTGCCACCAAACATTGCCACCAAACTCTGCCACCAAACACGGCCTCCATACACTGCCATCAAACACTGCCTCCAAACACTGCCATCAAACACTGCCTGCAAACACTGCCACCAAACACTGCCTCCAAACACCGCCTCCAAACACTGCCTTCAAACTCCATACACTCCCATCAAACACTGCCTCCAAACACTGCCACCAACACGGCCTCCAAACACTGCCACCAAACACCACCTTCAAACACTGCCTCCAAACACCGCCTCCAAACACTGCCTTCAAACTCCATACACTGCCATCAAACACTCCCACCAAACACTGCCTCCAAACACGGCCTCCATACACTGCCATCAAACACTGCCTCCAAACACTGCCACCAAACACTGCCTCCAAACACGGCCTCAATACACTGCCATCAAACACCGCCACCAAACACTGCCACCAAACACGGCCTCCATACACTGCCATCAAACACCGCCTCCAAACACTGCCTCCAAACACCGCCTCCAAACACTGCCTTCAAACTCCATACACTGCCATCAAACACTGCCACCAAACACTGCCTCCAAACACGGCCTCCATACACTGCCATCAAACACTGCCTCCAAACACTGCCACCAAACACGGCCTCCATACACTGCCATCAAACACTGCCACCAAACACTGCCACCAAACACGGCCTCCATACACTACCATCAAACACCGCCTCCAAACACTGCCTTCAAACTCCATACACTGCCTCCAAACACTGCCACCAAACACTGCCACCAAACACTGCCTCCAAACACTGCCACCAAACACCGCCACCAAACACCGCCTCCAAACACCGCCACCAAACACTGCCACCAAACACTGCCTCCAAACACTGCCTCCAAACCCCGCCTCCAAACACTGCCACCAAACACTGCCACCAAACACTGCCACCAAACACGGGCTCCATACACTGCCACCAAACACTGCCACCAAACACTGCCACCAAACACTGCCACCAAACACGGGCTCCATACACTGCCATCAAACACTGCCTCCAAACACTGCCTCCAAACACTGCCACCAAACACGGCCTCCATACACTGCCATCAAACACTGCCTCCAAACACTGCCATCAAACACTGCCTGCAAACACTGCCACCAAACACTGCCTCCAAAGACCGCCTCCAAACACTGCCTTCAAACTCCATACACTGCCATCAAACACTGCCTCCAAACACTGCCACCACATGGCCTCCAAACACTGCCACCAAACACCACCTTCAAACACTGCATCCAAACACCGCCTCCAAACACCGCTTCCAAACACTGCCTTCAAACTCCATACACTGCCATCAAACACTGCCACCAAACACTGCCTCCAAACACGGCCTCCATACACTGCCATCAAACACTGCCTCCAAACACTGCCACCAAACACTGCCTCCAAACACGGCCTCCATACACTGCCATCAAACACCGCCACCAAACACTGCCACCAAACACGGCCTCCATACACTGCCATCAAACACCGCCTCCAAACACTGCCTCCAAACACCGCCTCCAAACTCTGCCTTCAAACTCCATACACTGCCATCAAACACTGCCTCCAAACACTGCCACCAAACACGGCCTCCATACACTGCCATCAAACACTGCCTCCAAACACTGCCTCCAAACACTGCCACCAAACACGGCCTCCATACACTGCCATCAAACACTGGCACCAAACACTGCCACCAAACACGGCCTCCATACACTACCATCAAACACCGCCTCCAAACACTGCCTTCAAACTCCATACACTGCCTCCAAACACTGCCACCAAACACTGCCACCAAACACTGCCTCCAAACACTGCCACCAAACACCGCCACCAAACACCGCCTCCAAACACCGCCACCAAACACTGCCACCAAACACTGCCTCCAAACACTGCCACCAAACACCGCCACCAAACACCGCCTCCAAACACCGCCACCAAACACTGCCACCAAACACTGCCACCAAACACTGCCACCAAACACCGCCACCAAACACCGCCTCCAAACACTGCGTCCAAACACCGCCTCCAAACACCGCCACCAAACACCGCCTCCAAACACCGCCACCAAACACTGCCTCCAAACACTGCCACCAAACACTGCGTCCAAACACCGCCTCCAAACACCGCCACCAAACACCGCCTCCAAACACCGCCACCAAACACTGCCTCCAAACACTGCCTCCAAACACTGCCACCAAACACTGCCTCCAAACACTGCCACCAAACACTGCCTCCAAACACTGCCTCCAAACCCCGCCTCCAAACACTGCCACCAAACACCGCCTCCAAACACTGCCTCCAAACACTGCCACCAAACACTGCCTCCAAACACTGCCACCAAACACTGCCTCCAAACCCCGCCTCCAAACACTGCCACCAAACACTGCCTCCAAACACTGCCTCCAAACACTGCCACCAAACACCGCCTCCAAACACCGCCACCAAACACTGCCTCCAAACACTGCCTCCAAACACTGCCTCCAAACACTGCCACCAAATACTGCCTCCAAACACTGCCACCAAACACTGCTGTCGTGCAAATGAACGGCCAGAACACATCAAAAGTTTTCTGTTTTCAATTAAATTGGTGTTGTGTAAGCGACCACTAAGTTTATTTATATAGCACTGCTAAAAACAACCGAGGTTGACCAAAGTGCTTTACATAAAAATAAAAATAATAAAAAATACACAGTAACAAACCTCACATCACAGACACCACATATGCCACATTGAGATTACCTGTTATAAGCGCCAATGATAAATGCGCCTTGAGCAAGTTCCTGAATACTTTTATAAGGGTTTAGCAGATCTGATAGATGGAGGCGTTCATTCCGTAATCTCCGTCCCGTAACTGCAAAAGCGTGATCACCTTTTTAAGGCGTTTAGTCCTCGTTACGACAAGAAGTTTTTGATTTTCTGAACGCAATGCTCTAGGGGGATTATAAGGAATCGAAAGATTTGCTTTGCAACGGAAGTGAATCAATCAAAACTAACTTTATCTGGACAATAACTTTATTCTAGAGCTGCTGTAAAGCCTAAACAATCTCTGTTACTGTAATCTCCTGTTATCACTGTAAAGCTGCTGTGAAACTCTATATTGTTGTGATCTCAGGTGGGAGTGGACAAAAATTTTTCACAATTAAGTTTATTTTTCTGACTCCATAGTCAGATATTTGTTCTTGTTTTCATTTTCATACATTTTAGACTTAATATCTTCAGTCATTTTGCTTCTTCTCCAGTAAATGTGTCTTGATTTAAGAATGTTTAGATATTTGTGCCGTAAAACGAGACAGAAACACTGATGACTTTCTGCACTGAGGACGTGTTGGAGAGAAATATATGATATTAAACGTGATTCCGTTTTCCAGTCTTGCGTCTTCAACGATCCTCGCTTCTCTGAGAAACAGGAAGGACTCGAGCTCTGGTCTTTATTGTTGTAAGTGCATGAGTGGAAAAAAGGAGAGAAAAAAAGGATGCAGTTGTGAAATTGCGTGTGTGTGTGTGTGTGTGTGTGTGTGTGTGTGTGTGTGTGTGTAAGAGTGTATTTTGGGTGTCTCTGAACGGACAGTTTGTTTCTGCCCACAGTTTCCTGTTAAATTACACTTGTGTCTCTGTCACAGTCACTCTTCCTCTTCACACTTCTCTTCTCTTCGTCTCGTCTCTCGGAGGAAGATGCGGCCGCTGGACTTCTGTCTGTTTCTCCTGCTCAACGCTGGACGAGTCGGTAAGATCATCAGCAAATCTCTCGGTACCGAGAACACGACCCCTCCTGACCGGCACTCTCCTCTGGACAACACTAAAATATTGTTTTAAATAAAAATAAAAATAAATCTTTTTGCTCCCCGTTAAACAAATACTGAATCATGTTGCAATAACCTGCATTTAATTAAAATGTTAGGTTTCTTTTATATGACTTGATTTACGTAATTTGACTGAATTAATTTACAACTGGATTCCCTTTATTGGGTAAAAAATATACGTTGCTTTAAAGTCATCTTCATTTATACAGCGCTTTACCAATATAGAGTTTCACGGCAGCTTTACAGTGATAACAGGAGATTACAGTAACAGAGAGTGTTTAGGCTTTACAGCAGCTCTAGAATAAAGTTATTGTCCAGATAAAGTTAGTTTTGATTGATTCACTTCCGTTGTAAAGATCAGCTTTAAACATCTAAATATATTATAAAAACAATTTTGCTTTAAACATTGTAATATATTAATAATTGTTTTAAATATTTAAACATTATAATATATTGCTTTAAAGTTTTAAACATTTAAAATAGCTTTTAGCATTACAAATAATATGCTTTAAACATTTAACATTAAACATATATAATGTGTGTGATTATTAATTATTTCTTTACTTTTATTATGATCCTGTTTTTGTGTGTAAAATATTGTGTTGTTTGTCAGCCGCCCAATCGGACAATGGAGGAAATGTGTGTTATATTCTGGACGGGATTCTGATCGTTTACGGCGTCGTTTTGACCGCGCTTTACTGCAGATTAAAGGTGAAACACACACACACACACACACACACACACACACATCTTCAGATTCTGGATCATCACAACATTCATGTTATTTTACACCCATCTTCTAGATTAAATTACATTTATGGAGACTATACAATATGTTATGTTTACACACACTGCAAAATATGATGTTCTTCCTTCAAATACAAAATACAAAAAATAACATTTCTGTCTCGTTTTCCAGCACAAATATCTAAACATTCTTAAATCAAGAGACATTTACTGGAGAAGATATTGAGTCTTGTTTACTGAAAAATGTGTTAAAATACAGTGAGTTTGTGTTTAAAAAAAGAACAAATATCGGCCAATGGAGTCAGAAAAATAATATTGTTTTCACTTTTAATGAAGTTTATTTTTCTGACTCCATTGGCCGATATTTGTTCTTTTTTTAAACACAAACTCACTGTATTTTAACACATTTTTTGTTTGTTTGTTTGTTTGTTTGTTTGATTGTTTTGACAGTGTAGTAATATTACTCTAATTACAGTTTTTGTATCTGTAAAAATTATTTATTTATTCATTCATCTATTTACTTCTACATTAATTAAACGTACAGAAATGAAAACAAAACTGAACATTAGAACAGGTAATTTTTCAATATTTAGCATGAAAGCTATCTAAACATAATCTGCAAAATATTAAAGTGAATGTCTTCAGATTCGCTCATGCGTACATCAATCATAAATGTCAAAAACCATACACAAACCGTATTATGTAAAATGTATGTTTTTAATGAGCATCTATCAGTAAAAACCTCATAAAAATACAATACCAACTTTTAGACGGTTTGACACGCAGATATTCAAAGATAACAAACTTTCCGACAAACTATTCATATTCAGTTTAAGTTTAGTTAATAAGTGCAGTTATGTGAGAATCAACATCTCGTTCATCTGCTCATTTCTTTGACTTTTTTACTCTTAAAATCTCAAATCTTTGTTTGCAGGATTAAATGAAAACATTTGATTGTACCGTCAGTCCTTATGAATATCTGAATATGAGTTTGATGTGGAACTGATGTTTGATGAATGTAATGATGTTGATTGTTGTCGTTCACAGATGATTTCGTCTCACAGTTTCTCTGAGGTGAGTGTGTGTGTGAGTGTGTGTGAGTGTGTGTGTGTGTGTGTGTGTGTGTGTGTGTGTGTGTGTGTGTGTGTGTGTGTGTGTGTGTGTGTCTGTGGTCGCTCTCTTTCTGCTGAATCTACACACAACTCTGGTCTTCCTCTGACAACACACACACACACACACACAGTCACACACACACACACAGACAAAGTCACACTCACACAAAAACACATACAGTCACAAACACACACACACACACACACACACATTCACAAACACACACTAAATGAGGTCATGCCACAGACTCTATTATTTGTATTGTTACTGTATTTCGATAATTCACTTTAGATATTCCACTGACTATTAGTAACTTTACAATGATGTCAACAGGAACTCACACACTCACACACACAGTTTATTTTGTCACGATCGCTAGGACACATTTCTCAATCCTTAGGTCACTTTTTCAAACCTCTTCACTCAGTGAGCACAACAGAAGTGTATGTGGGCTAAACTGTGGATCATTTATCAGTGCTTTGGCACAAAATACATTCCATGACTACATCTTTCAAATTACATAATTCTTTTCTCACTTCGACACAACAACCGCCAACACTCTGTGTTCCTACAGGTCAATCTGCACATGCTTACTGATCTCAGAACTGTTAAACTTATGTTCAAAACAATAACATAATACAAAACTGAATAAGACAGCATTTTGCCACATTTCTACAGTAATATTGTAATGAAATATATTTCAAATCTAAAAATGAAATGGTATAAAAACAATTGGACATTTGGACCAACCACAGCTGATTCCTATTGTGTCTGAATCAGTGGAGGGTGTGTATACACATTTTTGTACTTTGGAATTACTCCAAAAACATAAAATATATGTCGTATTGAATATGCATAGGCGACTGCATCGTGTCTAACTCATTCCAGTCACATATATTGCAGTGATTTCTAAACCGTAGAGAGGTAGAAGAAAGAAGGCATTTACAGAGGAAAACATTGTATAAAGTTTCCTGTTGTTAGTGTTTTTTAGCTCATTGTTTTGTGGGTGACAAAGTGTGTGTGTCGGCTGTCAACCTTTGCTAGTGTTCTGGAAGAGTCTGTTGGTCTGAGACATGTACGAAGTGATTCTGTAGTTTTAGTGCATTTTGAAAGTGAAATGAGCTGCTGTGCCGAGCTGAACGCTGGTTAGGAGAACTGTGTGAAGAGGTTTGTAAAAGTGACCTAAGTATTGAGAAATGTGTCCTAGCGACTGTAAAACACTGTAATTGAATCTGTGAAAACCCAAACCTGTACACCAGCGAGCGCTCAGTCTGCCAGACGACAGTACGGAAGCCCAGTTCTGACACATTCGGGAAAACATGCGTTTCTAAATCATCATTACAGTTTTTTACAATCACTTTGTTACTATTTTCATAACCTTGATGTCATTTTTCACAACTCTAGACACAAAACTCACAACCAATGATCAAAATGTACATTTTTCAAAACTCGAACCCTTTTCTCAATTGCTTGGATACACTACACATAAAACTTAGATCATTTGTTCATTCAACAAAAATCCCCTGTTCAATATGACACAACTTAACATCACAGTACGACTATTTCTAAAGGCAATTCACACATTACATTTCAAACGAGTGTCTATTCATTTCCTTACACTGATCGAACTATCCACTGATACAACTGCTCAACATGATAAGTAACTGTTGCGTTACTCTTAATATGGAAACACACACACAATCTTCCATGTTTACAGTAGGCTAAATCATGACAGTTTCAAGATAACGAGATTCTTTGTCACCAATTAGCGTGGAGCATGAACCAATTAGACTACAATATCCATGGATGTAGCCTACTGTAATATTTAATATTTTTGCTTTGATTCCAATAAACCTGTGTTGTGATTGCTGTAGTGTTTTGCATCAATATATTACACACTTTGTTCAGTGATTCCACTGTGTCTGTAATATTCTCTCTACGACTGCAGTGCTTTCACAGAGATGTGTTTACTGTACATGTAGACCATAATGAAACCTGGATCACCTATTGTGTTCTACAATTGTTTGTGTGTGGGTGATCTATAGTTGTGTTTCAATGGTATTTCACAGTAAATTTGCTTTTTGAACCAATGATTGTGCAAGTGCAAGATTTCTTTAAAGATGTGAATGCACAATGCAGTGTTTTGAACATTAGACAGCCTGTGTTACAAGTGATAACGGCTGTGAGTTTTGTGTCTAAAAATGACATCAAGGTTCTGAAAATAGTGGCAAAGTGATTGTAAAAAACTGTATGACATAAAAAGTCAATATATTCATGTTTATGAAATGAAAAGCCAAAATTGTGACATTAAGAAGTTGAAATGACTCATTCATGGAAAGATTTCACCTTTTTAGCTCATTTCGACTTATAATCTCGTAATGACATAAAAAAGTCAAAACTTGAGATGAGAAATGAGATGGAAACTCAAAATTATGAAAAAAAGTTTAAATTATGACAAAAGTCAATTATTACATCAACAGTTTAGATTATGACATAAAAAGTCAACATCCTGATTTGACGCAGTCATAACGTTTTAATTCATGACTTTTATCTCATGACATGTCAAAAAATTTTATAATATTTTTACAAAAGTCAAAATTACGACATACTAATTCATAATAATAAGATGAAAACTTAAAATTATCACATAAAAAGTTGAAATTGACTGAATTTTGAAAGTCAAAATTTCAACTTTTCAACTAATTTTGCCTGTTTAATCCATAGGTTTAATCTCATAATCTGATATGTCATAATTATGACTTAATGTCAGTTTTGATTTGTCATAATTTTAATTTCGACATTTTATGTCATAATTGGGTTTGCGGCACCAACCAGGACTGGATTAGTTTCGGTCGTACGTCAGATGTGTTGCGCTACGGCCGTTCCCTGAAGTGTCGTATCGACGCAGTGTCTCGTTCCCTCGAAAGGGAGCCGTGATGTCATCGTCCAGCTCAGTTCAGTTCATATAATGGTGTCAATGCAGGCAGATCAATAATATTGTTGAATACTAAGTGTCCCCAATTGTGAGGGTTTTTATTCATAATTGTGAGTTTTTAGGTCATAAAAGCATGACGTGTCTGTGAAAGGGTGTTAGGGGGGGTTAGGGTGTTAGGGTGTTAATGGGCTTCCGTATGTTAGCGCAGCATCTCTCTTTCATATTCATCCTCTCATCTTCTGACTCATGATTGAGAAAAGCAAAGAGGAACAGAAAGAGGAAACACCACAGCTTTGAGCAAGACTATTCTCACAATCTCACTGTCCTCTTGTGTTTTTCAGAAACAAGACGGAGACATTTATCAGGTACAGTGAGTTTATGAACGTCAGAGAGTCTGATGAGTGAATGACTGTGGTCTGATTATGATTTATGAACGTCAGAGAGTCTGATGAGTGAATGACTGTGGTCTGATTATGATTTATGAACGTCAGAGAGTCTGATGAGTGAATGACTGTGGTCTGATTATGATTTATGACCGTCAGAGAGTCTGATGAGTGAGTGACTGTGGTCTGATTATGATTTATGACCGTCAGAGAGTCTGATGAGTGAGTGACTGTGGTCTGATTATGATTTATGAACGTCAGAGAGTCTGATGAGTGAGTGACTGTGGTCTGATTATGATTTATGAACGTCAGAGAGTCTGATGAGTGAGTGACTGTGGTCTGATTATGATTTATGACCGTCAGAGAGTCTGATGAGTGAATGACTGTGGTCTGATTATGATTTATGAACGTCAGAGAGTCTGATGAGTGAATGACTGTGGTCTGATTATGATTTATGACCGTCAGAGAGTCTGATGAGTGAGTGACTGTGGTCTGATTATGATTTATGACCGTCAGAGAGTCTGATGAGTGAGTGACTGTGGTCTGATTATGATTTATGAACGTCAGACAGTCTGATGAGTGAGTGACTGTGGTCTGATTATGATTTATGAACGTCAGAGAGTCTGATGAGTGAGTGACTGTGGTCTGATTATGATTTATGACCGTCAGAGAGTCTGATGAGTGAATGACTGTGGTCTGATTATGATTTATGACCGTCAGAGAGTCTGATGAGTGAGTGACTGTGGTCTGATTATGATTTATGACCGTCAGAGAGTCTGATGAGTGAGTGACTGTGGTCTGATTATGATTTATGACTGTCAGAGAGTCTGATGAGTGAGTGACTGTGGTCTGATTATGATTTATGACCGTCAGAGAGTCTGATGAGTGAATGACTGTGGTCTGATTATGATTTATGACTGTCAGAGAGTCTGATGAGTGAGTGACTGTGGTCTGATTATGATTTATGACCGTCAGAGAGTCTGATGAGTGAATGACTGTGGTCTGATTATGATTTATGACCGTCAGAGAGTCTGATGAGTGAGTGACTGTGGTCTGATTATGATTTATGACCGTCAGAGAGTCTGATGAGTGAGTGACTGTGGTCTGATTATGATTTATGACCGTCAGAGAGTCTGATGAGTGAGTGACTGTGGTCTGATTATGATTTATGAACGTCAGAGAGTCTGATGAGTGAGTGACTGTGGTCTGATTATGATTTATGACCGTCAGAGAGTCTGATGAGTGAATGACTGTGGTCTGATTATGATTTATGACCGTCAGAGAGTCTGATGAGTGAGTGACTGTGGTCTGATTATGATTTATGACCGTCAGAGAGTCTGATGAGTGAGTGACTGTGGTCTGATTATGATTTATGACTGTCAGAGAGTCTGATGAGTGAGTGACTGTGGTCTGATTATGATTTATGACCGTCAGAGAGTCTGATGAGTGAATGACTGTGGTCTGATTATGATTTATGACTGTCAGAGAGTCTGATGAGTGAGTGACTGTGGTCTGATTATGATTTATGACCGTCAGAGAGTCTGATGAGTGAATGACTGTGGTCTGATTATGATTTATGACTGTCAGAGAGTCTGATGAGTGAATGACTGTGGTCTGATTATGATTTATGACCGTCAGAGAGTCTGATGAGTGAGTGACTGTGGTCTGATTATGATTTATGACCGTCAGAGAGTCTGATGAGTGAATGACTGTGGTCTGATTATGATTTATGAACGTCAGAGAGTCTGATGAGTGAGTGACTGTGGTCTGATTATGATTTATGAACGTCAGAGAGTCTGATGAGTGAGTGACTGTGGTCTGATTATGATTTATGACCGTCAGAGAGTCTGATGAGTGAATGACTGTGGTCTGATTATGATTTATGAACGTCAGAGAGTCTGATGAGTGAATGACTGTGGTCTGATTATGATTTATGAACGTCAGAGAGTCTGATGAGTGAATGACTGTGGTCTGATTATGATTTATGACCGTCAGAGAGTCTGATGAGTGAATGACTGTGGTCTGATTATGATTTATGAACGTCAGAGAGTCTGATGAGTGAATGACTGTGGTCTGATTATGATTTATGAACGTCAGAGAGTCTGATGAGTGAGTGACTGTGGTCTGATTATGATTTATGACCGTCAGAGAGTCTGATGAGTGAGTGACTGTGGTCTGATTATGATTTATGAACGTCAGAGAGTCTGATGAGTGAGTGACTGTGGTCTGATTATGATTTATGAACGTCAGAGAGTCTGATGAGTGAGTGACTGTGGTCTGATTATGATTTATGAACGTCAGAGAGTCTGATGAGTGAATGACTGTGGTCTGATTATGATTTATGAACGTCAGAGAGTCTGATGAGTGAGTGACTGTGGTCTGATTATGATTTATGACCGTCAGAGAGTCTGATGAGTGAATGACTGTGGTCTGATTATGATTTATGACCGTCACAGAGTTTGATGAGTGAGTGACTGTGGTCTGATTATGATTTATGAACGTCAGAGAGTCTGATGAGTAAATGACTGTGGTCTGATTATGATTTATGAACGTCAGAGAGTCTGATGAGTGAGTGACTGTGGTCTGATTATGATTTATGAACGTCAGAGAGTCTGATGAGTGAATGACTGTGGTCTGATTATGATTTATGAACGTCAGAGAGTCTGATGAGTGAGTGACTGTGGTCTGATTATGATTTATGAACGTCAGAGAGTCTGATGAGTGAGTGACTGTGGTCTGATTATGATTTATGAACGTCAGAGAGTCTGATGAGTGAATGACTGTGGTCTGATTATGATTTATGAACGTCAGAGAGTCTGATGAGTGAATGACTGTGGTCTGATTATGATTTATGAACGTCAGAGAGTCTGATGAGTGAATGACTGTGGTCTGATTATGATTTATGAACGTCAGAGAGTCTGATGAGTGAGTGACTGTGGTCTGATTATGATTTATGACAGTCAGAGAGTCTGATGAGTGAATGACTGTGGTCTGATTATGATTTATGAACGTCACAGAGTCTGATGAGTGAATGACTGTGGTCTGATTATGATTTATGACCGTCAGAGAGTCTGATGAGTGAGTGACTGTGGTCTGATTATGATTTATGACCGTCAGAGAGTCTGATGAGTGAATGACTGTGGTCTGATTATGATTTATGAACGTCAGAGAGTCTGATGAGTGAGTGACTGTGGTCTGATTATGATTTATGAACGTCAGAGAGTCTGATGAGTGAGTGACTGTGGTCTGATTATGATTTATGAACGTCAGAGAGTCTGATGAGTGAGTGACTGTGGTCTGATTATGATTTATGAACGTCAGAGAGTCTGATGAGTGAATGACTGTGGTCTGATTATGATTTATGAACGTCAGAGAGTCTGATGAGTGAGTGACTGTGGTCTGATTATGATTTATGACCGTCAGAGAGTCTGATGAGTGAATGACTGTGGTCTGATTATGATTTATGAACGTCACAGAGTCTGATGAGTGAATGACTGTGGTCTGATTATGATTTATGACCGTCAGAGAGTCTGATGAGTGAATGACTGTGGTCTGATTATGATTTATGAAGGTCAGAGAGTCTGATGAGTGAGTGACTGTGGTCTGATTATGATTTATGAACGTCAGAGAGTCTGATGAGTGAGTGACTGTGGTCTGATTATGATTTATGACCGTCAGAGAGTCTGATGAGTGAATGACTGTGGTCTGATTATGATTTATGACTGTCAGAGAGTCTGATGAGTGAATGACTGTGGTCTGATTATGATTTATGACCGTCAGAGAGTCTGATGAGTGAGTGACTGTGGTCTGATTATGATTTATGACCGTCAGAGAGTCTGATGAGTGAATGACTGTGGTCTGATTATGATTTATGAACGTCAGAGAGTCTGATGAGTGAGTGACTGTGGTCTGATTATGATTTATGAACGTCAGAGAGTCTGATGAGTGAGTGACTGTGGTCTGATTATGATTTATGACCGTCAGAGAGTCTGATGAGTGAATGACTGTGGTCTGATTATGATTTATGAACGTCAGAGAGTCTGATGAGTGAATGACTGTGGTCTGATTATGATTTATGAACGTCAGAGAGTCTGATGAGTGAATGACTGTGGTCTGATTATGATTTATGACCGTCAGAGAGTCTGATGAGTGAATGACTGTGGTCTGATTATGATTTATGAACGTCAGAGAGTCTGATGAGTGAGTGACTGTGGTCTGATTATGATTTATGACCGTCAGAGAGTCTGATGAGTGAGTGACTGTGGTCTGATTATGATTTATGAACGTCAGAGAGTCTGATGAGTGAGTGACTGTGGTCTGATTATGATTTATGAACGTCAGAGAGTCTGATGAGTGAGTGACTGTGGTCTGATTATGATTTATGAACGTCAGAGAGTCTGATGAGTGAATGACTGTGGTCTGATTATGATTTATGAACGTCAGAGAGTCTGATGAGTGAGTGACTGTGGTCTGATTATGATTTATGAACGTCAGAGAGTCTGATGAGTGAGTGACTGTGGTCTGATTATGATTTATGACCGTCAGAGAGTCTGATGAGTGAATGACTGTGGTCTGATTATGATTTATGAAGGTCAGAGAGTCTGATGAGTGAGTGACTGTGGTCTGATTATGATTTATGACCGTCAGAGAGTCTGATGAGTGAATGACTGTGGTCTGATTATGATTTATGAACGTCAGAGAGTCTGATGAGTGAATGACTGTGGTCTGATTATGATTTATGAACGTCAGAGAGTCTGATGAGTGAATGACTGTGGTCTGATTATGATTTATGACCGTCAGAGAGTCTGATGAGTGAATGACTGTGGTCTGATTATGATTTATGAACGTCAGAGAGTCTGATGAGTGAGTGACTGTGGTCTGATTATGATTTATGACCGTCAGAGAGTCTGATGAGTGAGTGACTGTGGTCTGATTATGATTTATGAACGTCAGAGAGTCTGATGAGTGAGTGACTGTGGTCTGATTATGATTTATGAACGTCAGAGAGTCTGATGAGTGAGTGACTGTGGTCTGATTATGATTTATGAACGTCAGAGAGTCTGATGAGTGAATGACTGTGGTCTGATTATGATTTATGAACGTCAGAGAGTCTGATGAGTGAGTGACTGTGGTCTGATTATGATTTATGAACGTCAGAGAGTCTGATGAGTGAGTGACTGTGGTCTGATTATGATTTATGACCGTCAGAGAGTCTGATGAGTGAATGACTGTGGTCTGATTATGATTTATGAAGGTCAGAGAGTCTGATGAGTGAGTGACTGTGGTCTGATTATGATTTATGAACGTCAGAGAGTCTGATGAGTGAGTGACTGTGGTCTGATTATGATTTATGAACGTCAGAGAGTCTGATGAGTGAATGACTGTGGTCTGATTATGATTTATGACCGTCACAGAGTCTGATGAGTGAGTGACTGTGGTCTGATTATGATTTATGACCGTCAGAGAGTCTGATGAGTGAATGACTGTGGTCTGATTATGATTTATGACCGTCAGAGAGTCTGATGAGTGAGTGACTGTGGTCTGATTATGATTTATGAACGTCACAGAGTCTGATGAGTGAATGACTGTGGTCTGATTATGATTTATGACCGTCACAGAGTCTGATGAGTGAATGACTGTGGTCTGATTATGATTTATGACCGTCACAGAGTCTGATGAGTGAATGACTGTGGTCTGATTATGATTTATGAACGTCAGAGAGTCTGATGAGTGAGTGACTGTGGTCTGATTATGATTTATGACCGTCAGAGAGTCTGATGAGTGAGTGACTGTGGTCTGATTATGATTTATGAACGTCAGAGAGTCTGATGAGTGAAAGACTGTGGTCTGATTATGATTTATGAACGTCAGAGAGTCTGATGAGTGAATGACTGTGGTCTGATTATGATTTATGAACGTCAGAGAGTCTGATGAGTGAGTGACTGTGGTCTGATTATGATTTATGAACGTCAGAGAGTCTGATGAGTGAATGACTGTGGTCTGATTATGATTTATGACCGTCAGAGAATCTGATGAGTGAATGACTGTGGTCTGATTATGATTTATGACCGTCACAGAGTCTGATGAGTGAATGACTGTGGTCTGATTATGATTTATGAACGTCAGAGAGTCTGATGAGTGAGTGACTGTGGTCTGATCAGTGTGTGTTGTTCCTCAGGATCTGGGCCGTCATGATCAGGACACATACGACACTCTTGGTGGGATGAAGAAGAAGCCTCTGGCATGAGAACACCCACATGCTTTCTACATAATTGAGCTTCGTTAACATCCAGTTCTTCTCTGTTGTCATTGTTTGATGTTGTTAATCAGTACAATGTGTGTGTAAGGCTCTCAATGCCAATTAACATAGTAAAGTTATATTTTTTAACTTGAACAGGGTCCAATAATTTTTCTTGTTAATGTATGAGTAAAAAATATTCTTATTTCTAATTTAAATAAAATACTTTCTTAAATCCCTCCCTGTTCTAGTTGATGCTTGAGCTCTTCTTATTTCTATTCTAAATATACAGTTGACCAGCAGGTGTCGCAATAAACCAGTTGGGAAATGTTTATTGGGAAATAAACTAAATAATTAACTGGCTCCTGGTCAAAACTAACAAATATTTCAATCAGCTTTGATACACCATGTGACCAATCAAATTAGAAGAACACAAATAACTCCTGCAAAAATATACATTTGTGTAATTTAAATGTATTTAGATGATGGTAATGATCAAATAAATAAATAAATTACAAATTGCTTATGAAATAATAACAATAATAATACCGATGCTATTAAATATTTTACTATAAAGTAAAAAAAGCTTTGTATATCTCTCTAGATTAGGGTTTAAATAATTTGCCTGATTGTGGGTGTTCATAAAATGTAAAGAATTTTTCTCCTGAACTGGTTTGTCCAGTTCATCTCTACTTTACAAAACACCAAACCAAACAAAAGCCACGAATTCCTCAAACTTCACTTCCGCTCTAACAGATTCAGAGAGAAGAGTTTTCTGGTATTCACTTCAAATCCCCCACAGAGAGTTCTGATTTCAAGAGGAAACTTTTAAGTTTATAGTTTATAGTTTAGTGCACAAACCAAAGGTCAGTAAGAGCGAGAGGGAGTGTGCGCGCACGTGCGCGTGCCCGGCGGTGGGTGGAGCCCGCGTGAACACGCAGGTGTGTGCGAACGCTCACCTGAACACAGACTTCAAACAGAGTTTAATCATGAGTTTATCAGCCTCTGGATCTTCCTGTAGAAACTCAGCTTCTATTGTTTTTTTATTCCTTTAAATGCTGACAAATGTCGGGTCTTGAGAACACGGTTTAACACGGATGAACAGAAAAGCGCGTGAGAACATGAGGAGGAATAACAGAGAAATACACTGACAGAATAAAGCAGAAACATGACGAATCTCCTGAACTTCATCGCTGTGATGGTCTTGATGGGTAAGACAAACACTCAACAACTGCTGAGGACCCGAGTGTGTGTTAGTCAGTCAGTTCGGTTATAGCTATATTTGTAAATTACGCTGACACTTTACTATATATTTTTTGTTAACATTAGTACATTGCTAATATTTAGTAATAAGTCTATGTTAATTTACTAATGTATTGTTGAAATGAAAAGTTTTATCTGTTAACATTAGTTAATGCGTTGATTGACATGACCGTTGTGTTTTTATTAATAAACGGTTATAAAGTTTAATAAATACTGCAACAAACCAACTAAAACCAGTCACACACATAGTTGTGTTTTAGCGGTTGTTTTTTCAGCAGGGAGTCCATAAGTTGTGTTTCGGTGTGTGTGTGTGTGTGTATGGTTGATTCAATTGCTATGTGGTGCAGTGACATTCTTCAATCATTAAAGTTCAACCAGCCTCAAAAACCATTACTCACTGATTTATGACTGTCGTGGAGGAAATATGTGCAGAAATGTGTGTGTGAGAGAGAGAGAGAGAGAGAGAGAGAGAGAGAGAGAGAGAGAGAGAGAGAGAGAGAGAGATAGATAGATAGATAGATAGAGAGTGAGAGAGTGTGAGAGAGAGTGTGTGAGTGAGTGAGAGAATGGGTGTGTGTGTTTTATTTATTTATTTAGAAAAGGGACAGTGTACATTAATCAACAACAAATTGTATAATACAATTAAACATATAATACAAAAAAACGATATATATATATATGTACACATTAATAATAAAAAAGTGAGTTGTTATGAGTTAAATAATACTAATTATAATGAAATTGTTAATAGTAATAATAGAGGAAGCAGTAATAATGTTCACATTGTTGATTATGAAGCCATTTCTGAAAAAATTATTCTTAAATGAGTTTAACGATGAGCGTTCTCTGATGTGATGCTCTGAGTGAAAATACAGACCAAAGTGTGTGTGTGTGTAGGTTTAGGGGTCGGGTTAGTGTGTGTGTGTGTGTGTGTGATGGCTAGGTTTAGGGGTCGGGTTAGTGTGTGTGTGTGTGTGTGTGTGATGGCCAGGTTTAGGGGTCGGGTTAGTGTGTGTGTGTGTGTGTGTGTGTGTGTGTGTGATGGGTAGGTTTAGGGGTCGTGTTAGTGTGTGTGTGTGTGTGTGATGGGTAGGTTTAGGGGTCGTGTTAGTGTGTGTGTGTGTGTGTGTGTGTGTGTGTGTGTGATGGGTAGGTTTAGGGGTCGTGTTAGTGTGTGTGTGTGTGTGTGTGTGTGTGTGTGTGTGTGTGTGTGTGATGGGTAGGTTTAGGGGTCGTGTTAGTGTGTGTGTGTGTGTGTGTGTGTGTGTGTGTGTGTGATGGGTAGGTTTAGGGGTCGTGTGTGTGTGTGTGTGTGTGTGTGTGTGTGTGTGTGTGTGTGTGTGTGTGTGATGGGTAGGTTTAGAGGTCGGTTTAGTGGTCGGGTTAGTGTGTGTGTGTGTGTGTGTGTGTGAGTGATGGGTAGGTTTAGAGGTCGGGTTAGTGTGTGTATGTAGGTTTAGGGGTCGTGTTAGTGTGTGTGTGTGTGTGTGTGTGTGTGTGATGGCTAGGTTTAGGGGTCGTGTGTGTGTGTGTGTGTGTGTGTGTGTGTGATGGCTAGGTTTAGGGGTCGTGTGTGTGTGTGTGTGTGTGTGTGTGTGTGATGGGTAGGTTTAGGGGTCGGTTTAGTGGTCGGGTTAGTGTGTGTGTGTGTGTGTGTGTGTGTGTGTGTGTGTGTGTGTGTGATGGGTAGGTTTAGGGGCCGTGTGTGTGTGTGTGTGTGTGTGTGTGTGATGGGTAGGTTTAGGGGTCGGTTTAGTCGTCGGGTTAGTGTGTGTGTGTGTGTGTGTGTGTGTGTGTGTGTGTGTGTGAGTGATGGGTAGGTTTAGAGGTCGGGTTAGTGTGTGTGTGTGTGTGTGTGTGTGTGTGTGTGTGTGTGTGTGTGTGAGTGATGGGTAGGTTTAGGGGTTGGGTGTGTGTGTGTGTGTGTGTGTGTGTGTGTGTGTGTGATGGGTAGGTTTAGGGGTCGGGTTAGTGTGTGTGTGTGTGTGTGTGTGTGTGTGTGTGTGTGTGTGTGTGTGTGTGTGTGTGTGTGATGGGTAGGTTTAGGGGTCGGGTTAGTGTGTGTGTGTGTGTGTGTGTGTGTGAGATGGGTAGGGTTAGTGTTAGAGGTGAGAATATACAGTTTGTACAGTATAAAAACCATTACGCCTATGAAGGTCCTCACAAGTGTAGCAAAACAAACGCGTGTGTGTGAAGGTAAAGGTATGTATTGTTATTTTAAACGAGTGGCGTGTCAGTGTGTTTGTGTTCAGTGTGTGTGTGACGAAGACAAACAATAACCGGAACTGCAAGATATCATTCTCTCTCTCACTTTGTAATGCAAGTGTGTGCTGGTTTTGCTTCAAGATGATTTTACATTAAACATGAAGTGGAGATCCAACACACTTCCAAAATAGTGCAAAATCAGCAGAAATATCCTTCAAATCAAACCTACGGTGTATAGAGTGATTAACACGGTACAGACTGAGTATAAACGCTTTATAAGAGATCTCAAGTGTGTCTCAATCTCTGCTGAGATCTGCTGAAGTTGAACATTTCTCCGGCGCTCCACTTCATTATTTACTGCAGGAACGAGTGGCTCGCTTGAGTGTGTTTTGATTCACTTTTATGAGCAATATTATCTGAGAAGGTGTTGATGTGTAAATTAAACCTGACTGAGAACTCATGGAGCCTTCTGAGTGTAATGCAGCTTTCCTCGAGACTCAATGTCCTCTGTAACGCCTACTGTACACACATCTGATCATAAACATGATCTGGTAAACCTGTTGCACTCGATCTCCTCAGTCCTTCTGTCTCTGACTGAGTTCACACTCTTTTATCAAGCAAAAGTCTATTATTACAATTGTACAAACGACCTCCAGCTCGAGGCTTTCTGTGTCAAATCTGAGCTGGTTTTATCAAGGAAACGTAAGAATAACTTTGATATTGTCAGTAATATTTCAACTTTAATTTAATTGATTATCTATCATCATTTTATAGAAACATCATGAGTATCAAATATGATCGTCAGGCTTTTAAGGGACTTTCATTTGTTCATCTGTCAATCATCATTGTGTTGCATTGCATTATTTTAAAACTACAGAGATTTGATCACAAAACTAAGCATTTAAATATATTATTGGCAGATAATTTATATTTATATGCATTTATGTAAGTATATTACTGTTATAAAGATCTCATTGATTTATATTACAAGCATCAGAATCTCATATAAAAATATCAATATCTGCCAATAATATTTCTTTGTGAGATGATATTTAAATGCTTAGTTTTATGATTTATAGACTCAAACTGAGCAAAAATATGCAATTTGGTGCAAATGCTGATATTCATATGCATTTAATGTAAATATCTGCTGTACTGTTATAACGATCTCATTGATTTATATTACAAGCATCAGAATCTCATAT
Organism: Rhinichthys osculus; assembly: GCA_029959095.1. NCBI lineage: Eukaryota > Metazoa > Chordata > Actinopteri > Cypriniformes > Leuciscidae > Rhinichthys > Rhinichthys osculus. The sequence continues at coordinate 655,574 of JARWKJ010000007.1, read as the reverse complement.
ACATATCAGCATCTGCAGCAAATTGCATATTTTTGCTCAGTTTGAGTCTCTAATAATAAAATGTAGCCGTTGTTTCCTCCATAATCTCACTATATCAGAACTTTATGAGCCATAAAAGCCTGATAAATCAAATCTGATACAACACGTTAAATGCATGCAAACTGACAAATGAATTTACACCATAACACTGATTAAACATGTCAAAAACT
>JARWKJ010000007.1:642865-645365 GCA_029959095.1 Rhinichthys osculus | reverse complement strand
TACCATTATATGACCCCTTTAAACCGTGTTTCAGACGCATATTAATGTATTACGTCTTTACAATAGCAACAATAACTGGAGTGACTTTGGCAGAAAACGTTTGTGTAAAGAAAGTGACATCAGGAGACCGGTAGCGAAAACTGAAGTCAAATAGAAGCAGTTTATATAACAGATACAAATCCTCATATTAGAGTGATTTCTGAAGGATCATGTGACACTAAAGACTGGAGTAATGATGCTGAAAATACAGCTTTGATCACAGGAATAAATTACACTTTACTGTATATTCACATAGAGAACAGCTGATCTACACTGGAGTAATATTACACTGTTTTACTGTATTTTTGATCATATAAACACAGCTGGTGAGCAGAAGAGACTTTCAGAAACATTCAATCTTAATCATTCTATACTGTTGAGCGGTAGTGTAAAAGTAAAGGTCGGTGTGTGTGTGTGTGTCAGTTCCTCCAGACGCAGAGATTGTTGGTTCTGGCTCGTGGAGGCTGGGTCAGGCCGGGTCAGAGCTCAGGTGTGCAGTGAAGGGGAACCCGCGGCCGCAGAACATCAGCTGGAGCAGGTAAGCGTTTCACAGAGGCTGATGACACTCACCAGCTCAGCTCAGACCAGCTCAGACCAGCTCAGACCAGCACAGACCAGCTCAGACCAGCACAGACCAGCTCAGACCAGCTAAGACCAGCACAGACCAGCACAGACCAGCTCAGACCAGCACAGACCAGCTCAGACCAGCACAGACCAGCTCAGACCAGCTCAGACCAGCTCAGACCAGCTCAGACCAGCACAGACCAGCTCAGACCAGCACAGACCAGCTCAGACCAGCTCAGACCAGCACAGACCAGCACAGACCAGCTCAGACCAGCACAGACCAGCTCAAACCAGCTCAGACCAGCACAGACCAGCACAGACCAGCACAGACCAGCTCAGACCAGCACAGACCAGCTCAGACCAGCTCAGACCAGCACAAACCAGCTCAAACCAGCTCAAACCAGCACAGACCAGCACAGACCAGCACAGACCAGCACAGACCAGCACAGACCAGCTCAGACTGGGGGTTGTGTTATGGGTTGTTTTGTTATGAACATCTGAAATAGATAGTAGACACACATTTAAAAATCAGAATTTCTCTCCATCCACAGTAACTCACCGAATATACAGTTTTGTAACACTTGCTACTAAATGTTGAAATATCGTTTATCGCCTCAAACTATAACTAGTTCTTCGTCAGAACTCAGTGTAACAGCCTCATTTGATCCAATAATTGATTTACTATTTTGCTAAGTTTACTATTTGGTATTTGGTCATTTATTTGAGTATTTAGTGTTTATTTTTTGCTATTTTAGTATTAGTATTAAATTTTGTATTTTGTATTTATTGTGCTATTTTACGATTTTTAGTATTAATATTTAAGTATTTTTTTCTATTTTAGTATTAGTATTATTTTTAGTATTTTGTATTTATTTGTGCTATTTTACGATTTTTAGTACTCGTATGTTTTGTTATTTTAGTATTAGTATTAATTTAGTATTTACTTTAGCATTTTTGCTGTTTTAAAAATTAGTATTTATTTTTAGTATATTGAATTTATTTGTAGTATTTTACAATTTGTGTTAAAATTTTAGTTTTTTGTTATTTTAGTATTAGTATTTATTTGTAGTATTTTGCAATTATTTTGAGCATTTTAGTATTAGTGTAAGTATTTTAGCAATTTTAGTATTTTTTTGCTGTATATTGTATTAATTTGTACTATTTAAAAAAAATTATTAAAATTTTAGTTTTTGCATTTTAGTATTAGTATTTATTTCAGTATTTAGTATTTATTCGTACTATTTTAAAAATGTTAGTATTAGTGTTTAGTGTTCTTTCTCAGTGTTTCTGTTTCGTTTTCCATCACAAATATCTAAACATTCTTAAATCAAGAGACATTTACTGGAGAAGAGAAATGACTTAAGATTTTAAATCTTGTTTACTGAAAAATGTTTCAAAATTGTGATTTTGTGCTGAAAACAAGAACAAATATCTGCTAATGGAGTCAAAAACATAAATCCTCTAGTTTTCCCTTTGAATCAAGTGTATTTTTCTTGTTTTAAGCATAACTCACTCACTTTGGTTTGATACTTCTTTCAGAAAACAAGAACTAAAATCTTAAGTAATTTTTTACTTCGCAAGTAAATGTCTTATTTTGGAGTGTTTAGATATTTGTATTGATAAACGAGACAGAAATACACTCTAAAAAATGCTGGGTTGTTTCAACCCAAAGTTGGGTCAAATATGGACAAACCCAAATGTTGGGTTAAAAATGTAATTTAAAATTTTAACCCAACTTCAACTTTCACTTTCAACTGTACATTTTTTAATTACATTTTTAACCCAACATTTGGGTTTGTCCATATTTGACCCAACTTTGGGTTGAAACAACCCAGCATTTTTTAGAGTGTACCAATAAACTGTTTTGTGCAGTGATCGGTGTGTGTGTGTGTGTGCA
>JARWKJ010000007.1:632865-637865 GCA_029959095.1 Rhinichthys osculus | reverse complement strand
GGAACGAGACAGAAACACTGAGGTGTGTGTGTGTGTGTCTGTGTGTGTGTGTGTGTGTGAGTCTGGGGGGAACGAGACCGAAACACTGAGGTGTGTGTGTGAGTCTGGGGGAACGAGACAGAAACACTGAGGTGTGTGTGTGTGTGTGTGTGTGTGTGTGTGTGTGTGTGTGAGTCTGGGGGGAACGAGACAGAAACACTGAGGTTTGTGTGTGTGTGTGTGTGTGTGTGTGTGTGTGTGTGTGTGTGTGTGTGTGTGTGTGTGTGTGTGAGAGTCTGGGGTGAACGAGACAGATACACTGAGGTTTGTGTGTGTGTGTGTGTGTGTGTGAGTCTGGGGGGAACGAGACAGAAACACTGAGGTGTGTGTGTGTGTGTGTGTGTGTGTGTGAGTCTGGGGGGAACGAGACAGAAACACTGAGGTGTGTGTGTGTGTGTGTGTGTGTGTGTGTGTGAGAGTCTGGGGGGAACGAGACAGAAACACTGTGGTGTGTGTGTGTGTGTGTGTGTGTGTGTGTGAGAGTCTGTGGGGAACGAGACAGAAACACTGATGTGTGTGTGTGTGTGTGTGTGTGAGTCTGGGGGGAACGAGACAGAAACACTGAGGTGTGTGTGTGTGTGTGTGTGTGTGTGTGTGTGTGTGTGTGTGTGTGTGTGTGTGTGTGTGAGAGAGAGTCTGGGGGGAACGAGACAGAAACACTGAGGTGTGTGTGTGTGTGTGTGTGTGTGTGTGTGTGTGTGAGTCTGGGGGGAACGAGACAGAAACACTGTGGTGTGTGTGTGTGTGTGTGTGTGTGTGTGTGTGTGAGAGTCTGGGGGGAACGAGACAGAAACACTGAGGTGTGTATGTGTGTGTGTGTGTGTGAGTCTGGGGGGAACGAGACAGAAACACTGTGGTGTGTGTGTGTGTGTGTGTGTGTGTGTGTGTGTGTGAGAGAGTCTGGGGGGAACGAGACAGATACACTGAGGTGTGTGTGTGTGTGTGTGTGTGTGTGTGTGAGTCTGGGGGGAACGAGACAGAAACACTGAGGTGTGTGTGTGTGTGTGTGTGTGTGTGTGAGAGAGAGTCTGGGGGGAACGAGACAGATACACTGAGGTGTGTGTGTGTGTGTGTGTGTGTGTGTGTGTGTGTGTGTGTGTGTGTGTGAGTCTGGGGGGAACGAGACAGAAACACTGAGGTGTGTGTGTGTGTGTGTGTGTGTGTGTGTGTGAGAGAGTCTGGGGGGAACGAGACAGAAACACTGAGGTGTGTGTGTGTGTGTGTGTGTGTGTGTGTGTGTGTGTGTGTGTGTGTGTGTGTGTGTGTGTGTGTGTGTGTGTGTGTGTGTGTGTGTGTGTGTGTGTGTGTGTGTGTGAGAGAGTCTGGGGGGAACGAGACAGATACACTGAGGTATTTTCAGCTTCTGGTGAAGTGTGTATAAATAGATGTACGAACATCAGCAGAAAATGTGTTTAAAATAACAAGAAGGATGTTTGATTCTGGAAACATTTCTGTTTTTAATGTTGTGGCCCGTCTGGGTTTTTCTCTGTTATTACAACACGACCCGAGCGTCTTCGACTTCCTCATGATGATCTTCTCCAGTGTAAATCTAGATCTTAATCACAGACAACAGTGACTCAGAAACAATCGAAACTCCGCCTTCGTTTAATACAAAGAGAGCGTCCACGTTCATTTACTCCACATGACAACTCTCGTGATTCTGCTGCCCCCATGTGGTGGAAGTTAAATACAATTAAATGATATTAAATAAAATAATGAAATAATATAAACATTTAAATAAGTAAATTAAATGAAGACACTACTTAAGAATAGGGTAAATATTTTAACTAATAGATATCACTAGCTTATTTACAGTACATTAAGACAATTGTTTTGTATTACAGGTTTTCTGAAAAATTGTTTAAATATGCAAATGAAGCATTGTCTAATTAAATATGCACTCATTTGCATACATTTCCATTCAGAAATCTGAATATTGGATAGTTAGACTCAAAAGTTTGATTTTTTTTTTGACATATTAGATTAGAGGATTTTGGAAATAAATCAGAAAATATTGTGAACAAACAGAAATAAATAAATTTTCACCATGTTTTCAGGAATAAATGTTGTAGAAATCATGAGATTGATATATGAACAACCCTTCAGAATATAGATATGAATAAAACTGTAAGGTTTGGTGTGTGTAAAGAGATTTCTGACTCTGGCTTTACAGATCGAGTGCAATAAAACACTGTGTATTCTCTATATCAGAGTCAGTGTTCCTGAACTCCTGAAACGCCTGCACTGTAGTCTCGAGTTTCTCCCGGGAACGAACACGTCACAATATTCCTCATTATAATAATTAATGCGCAGAATAAAGGGGCGGGGCCTGGGTGAGTTAGTCAGTAGTGTGTTAAACTGGCGGTTATGGAAAGGGGCGGGGCATTCCCCAAACACACTCGAAGCGCTCGACCAATCACAACACACTGCTCCAGCCGACCAATCAGAGCACAGTGTGCTTTTCAGGAGGAGGGGCTTCATAGAGACAGGAAGTAAACAGAGCGTTACTGACAGACTGGGAAGAGAGGAGCCGCAACAATGGAGAATATGAGGAGAATAATCAACATTCAAGCAGGAAAACCTGTTCTAGCAGAGCCTGAAACTACACTAAGACTGGCGTCACAGATCCTCTTTAAAGGTGCAGTGTGTAATATTTCGGAGGATCTGTTGACAGAAATGCAATATCATAAACATAACTATGTGTTCAGTGGTGTAGAAATGCAATATAAAGACCTTACAAAATGACCCGTTATGTGTTTATTAGCTTAGAATGAGCGTTTCTCTACACACACCGCGGGTCCGCTTACACACACATGTTTCTACGGTGGCCCTGAGCGGACAAACGTGTTTCGTCACTATGTTGTTCTTCATGATAAGAAGCTGCTAAAGTCAGCGAATAAAACACTGACAATGATGAACAAGTAACAATAATATTCGCAATAACATAATTTTACTGAATAATCAAGTAAACCTAATTTCTTAATTTATCTTTGTAAAGAAACCTCATTGTTTAACTGGCTACTGTTACTGTGTCAGACGACGACATCACTTCCTGTCGGCCACCGTAACTTCTGTCGGGTGCGATTCTCAACCTCACCACTAGATGCTGCTAAAACTTACACACTGCACCTTTAAGTGACCTCGATAGCTGTTTTGTTGTTTATTCTCAGGACGTGCGGGTGAGTGGTCAGACCTGATGAAGAGCCCCTCGGAGTCGCTCCTCATCATCATGGGCGCGTCAGTGGTCGGGGCGCTAGTGCTCCTCGTCGTCATCACCATCGTCTTCGTCAACTGTCACCTCAGACGCAAGAACAAGAAGCTGAAGCGGGCGCTCAGCGCGAGAACGTGAGTCTGTGACCTTTGACCCTGTGTTTATCTGAAGATGAGGATGAGGATGATGAAGGTGTTTGTGTCTCAGGGTGGAGATGATCAGCCTGTCGAGGCAGGTGTCGATGAGGAGACTCGACTCCATCACCTCTGACCCCAGGACTGCGGTACTCCTCGCTCAGTTCACATTCACATTTATCCAAAGGACTAAATTAAAGTTTAAGTTTAGTAGTTTTGTGGTTTGGTTTAATATTGCTATTTGGGTTTAACTTATTTTTAGATCAGTTTTCATTTTTATTTATTCAATATTTCAGCTATTATAATAAAACAGAAATGTTCAGATTTTATATTTGTGCGATTCACCACAGAATCAGAATAAATTGGGTACCACTTTACTTCAGTCCTTTATATAAAATATGCATTATTAAAGTATTTTTATACCATAACTATGCACCTTATTTACTAAGCTATTAATTCTTACGCCTTTAGAAAGTATAATACAGTAAAAGACACAACAAACAACAAAGAAATCTGCAAATATTATAATACATCTTAAAATTATTTATGAAAAGATCAAATGCATTATAACATACATTATGAATACCTTTATAACACATTAAACATAAAGCGTTTAAAGCTGCAGTCCGTAGCTTTTCCTCTCTGTCGCCATCTCTCTGTTCGAAATCTGTAACTGCAGTGATTGGCTGAATTATCATGACATGATAAGCTTCGTTAGATTTAATCAACGCGATTTACAGCAACCGTGCAAATTATAGCCTACTTTGTTCTCAAATTGTTCATGTTAACGACATCAGCATTGCGTGACTAATGTTATATTTAATGTGTTTTATGGTTACCTGTGTAGTTCAGAATTCATATTCTCCATAATAGCAAAACGAGAAAGGCACAACAAATGAAACTCCATAACTGTGTGAATGAAGAAAACGTACTGTTACACGATTGAACTATTGAAATGTCTTACTTGTTCAGCAGAAAAAATCCGTCTCTTCTTCCGTTTCGAACCCCTTCAAAACACGGAGTTCACGCACTTTTCAAAAGCCCCGCCGATGTTTAAATCCTTGTGTTCGCATGAGGCGGTTTCTTTCTCTTTCTCTAGCCACCTTAAATCCGAAGTACGAAGTCTTTTGGGTTTTATAACTGCTGAATCTCCAGTTGACACTGATGATTATTGTTTGGATCTTTCTGGATGCCATAAGTTTAATCATGTAAAGTGCTGCGAGAAAAGCCTATACATCTAAACATCTCGTCACGCGCAGTATAGCCGGCTAGCCGAAACTCCTTCTTTATGTGTACGGGTGTGACGTCATGACGCAAAGACATGCTCGAATCTCCCGCGGAAACCCACCAGTACCACTGGAATTAAAATCATTATTACAAGCTAACCGTTTTGAATCTAGCTATGGCAAGCAGATAGTTTTGACCACTGGCAGAATACGTTTTTTTTTAATATAATTATTTTGGATACTTTTTAACTTAAAAAAGTTACGGACTGGAGCTTTAAGTACCAAAATGTTCGTGTAAAGTATTTATAAATTAGTTAACGTTTATTTTCTGTTTTTATTTTCATGAGAATCTAATAAGAATCACGATTTCAAACCGTGTTTTTGAGACTG
>JARWKJ010000007.1:622865-627865 GCA_029959095.1 Rhinichthys osculus | reverse complement strand
ACTCACCCGCTCACTCACTCTCTCTCACACACACACTCACTCTCACACTCACACACTCACTCACTCACTCACTCACTCACTCACTCACTCACACACTCACACACTCACACACTCACTCTCTCACTCACACACACACTCACTCTCACACTCACTCACTCACTCACTCACACACTCACTCGCTCACTCACACACTCACTCACACACTCACTCGCTCACTCACACACTCACTTGCTCGCTCACTCACACACTCACTCACTCACTTACACACACACTCACACACTCACTCACACACTCACTCACTCACTCACTCACTCTCTCTCTAGAATCACTCCATTCTGAGTGACGCCCGAGGTCGACTCGCAGACGGAGAGTTCGACAGCCTTGGTCGCCCCGCGATTTACCCGCCACACCGGCAGAGGCGGAGAGAGACAGAGGAGGACGAGCGAAGGCGGAGAGTCGAGTCTTACGTCAAGTCCAGCAATCTGTCTCTGGTGAGAGTGAGTGAGTGAGAGTGAGTGAGTGAGAGTGAGTGTGAGAGTGAGTGTGAGAGTGAGTGTGAGAGTGAGTGTGAGAGTGAGTGTGAGAGTGAGAGTGAGTGTGAGAGTGAGAGTGAGTGTGAGAGTGAGTGTGAGAGTGAGAGCGAGAGCGAGAGCGAGAGCGAGTGCGAGAGTGAGTGAGTGAGTGAGTGAGTGAGTGAGTGAGTGAGTGAGTGAGTGAGTGAGTGAGTGAGTGAGTGAGTGAGTGAGTGAGTGAGTGAGTGAGTGAGTGAGTGAGTGAGTGTGATTGTGTGAGTGAGTGTGTGAGTGAGTGAGTGAGTGAGTGAGTGAGTGAGTGAGAGTGAGTGAGAGTGTGAGAGTGTGAGAGTGTGAGAGTGTGAGAGTGTGAGTGAGTGAGTGAGTGAGCGAGTGTGACAGCGAGCGAGTGAGTGAATGAGTGAGAGTGTGAGAGTGTGAGAGTGTGAGAGTGTGAGAGTGAGAGTGAGTGTGAGTGTGAGAGTGAGTGTGAGAGTGAGTGTGAGAGTGAGAGCGAGAGCGAGAGTGAGTGCGAGAGCGAGAGTGAGTGAGTGAGTGAGTGAGTGAGTGAGTGAGTGAGTGAGTGAGTGATTGTGTGAGTGAGTGTGTGAGTGAGTGAGTGAGTGAGTGAGTGAGTGAGTGAGTGAGTGAGTGAGTGAGTGAGTGAGTGAGTGAGTGAGAGTGTGAGAGTGTGAGAGTGTGAGTGAGTGAGCGAGTGTGACAGCGAGCGAGTGAGTGAATGAGTGAGAGTGTGAGAGTGTGAGAGTGAGAGTGTGAGTGAGTGAGTGAGAGTGTGAGTGAGTGAGTGAGTGAGAGTGTGAGAGTGTGTGAGAGTGTGAGAGTGTGAGAGTGTGTGAGCGAGTGAGCGAGTGAGCGAGTGAGTGAGTGAGTGAGTGAGTGAGAGTGTGAGAGTGTGAGAGTGTGAGAGTGTGAGAGTGAGTGAGTGAGTGAGTGAGTGAGTGAGTGAGTGAGTGAGTGAGTGAGTGAGTGAGTGAGTGTGACAGCGAGCGAGTGAGTGAGAGTGTGAGAGTGTGAGAGTTTGAGAGTGTGAGAGTGTGAGAGTGTGTGAGCGAGTGAGCGAGTGAGCGAGTGAGTGAGTGAGTGAGTGAGAGTGTGAGAGTGTGAGAGTGTGAGAGTGAGTGAGTGAGTGAGTGAGTGAGTGAGTGAGTGAGTGAGTGTGTGAGTGAGTGAGCGAGTGTGACAGCGAGCGAGTGAGTGAGTGAGAGTGTGAGAGTGTGACAGCGAGCGAGTGAGTGAGTGAGTGAGAGTGTGAGAGTGTGAGAGTGTGTGAGCGAGTGAGCGAGTGAGCGAGTGAGTGAGTGAGTGAGTGAGAGTGTGAGAGTGTGACAGCGAGCGAGTGAGTGAGTGAGAGTGTGAGAGTGTGAGAGTGTGTGAGCGAGTGAGTGAGTGAGTGAGTGAGTGAGTGAGTGAGTGAGTGAGTGAGAGTGTGAGAGTGTGTGAGCGAGTGAGCGAGTGAGTGAGTGAGTGAGTGAGTGAGAGTGTGAGAGTGTGAGAGTGTCAGAGTGTCAGAGTGTGAGAGCGAGTGAGCGAGTGAGTGAGTGAGTGAGAGTGTGAGAGTGTGAGAGTGTCAGAGTGTGAGAGTGAGTGAGCGAGTGTGACAGCGAGCGAGTGAGTTGTTAACACGCCTTCCGTCAGATGATTGACAGCTCGTAACCTCTGCCCCCCCCTCAGGATTCAGGACTCCACCGGGATCAGAGTTCTCCTCCTCGCTCCGTCAGCTCCGGCCCGACGGCTGAGGCGTTTGGAGACGCGTGGAGGCGCGGATCTCGCAGGGAGATTCACAGAGATAAAGACCTGAGAGAGAGAATCCCTGAGGGAGAGGAGGGAGACTCGCAGGAGTTATCCGAGGCGCTCTCCAACTACTTCCAGTGCAGCAACAGTGGCCTGACGCCCAAGCAGAACCCCAACGCTATTATCATACACTCACGCAGCCAGATCATCTGATGGAGGACTGGACTGATACACACACACACACACCGATACACACGCAGAAGCATCATCTGATGGAGGACTCGACGGCATTGATACACACACACACCCACACACACACACACACACACACACACACAGATCATCTGATGGAGGACTCGACTGATACACACACTGATACACACACACACACACACACACCCCGATACACACGCAGAACCATCATCTGATGAAGGCACGAGACACACATTGATACACACCCATACACACACGCAGACATATACACACACACACATACACACACACGCAGAACCATCGTCGAGATCGTCTCAAACCGAAAAATTCATAATCCATAAAGTTTTGCATATGATCAACGGGGATAAATAGATTTGATAAGTTTACAAACATGATGTTCCTCCTCAGTGTTTCTGTCTCGTTCCCCCCAGACTCACACACACTCACTCACACTCACACTCACACTCACACACACACACACACACACACACACACACCTCAGTGTTTCTGTCTCGTTTTCCAGCACTAACATCTAAACATTCTTAAATCAAGAGACATTTACTGGAGAAGAAGCAAAATGACTGAAGATATTAAATAAAAATGTATTAAAATAAAGTGAGTTTGTGTTTAAAACAAGAACAAATATCAAATAATCTGAATTCAAAGAGAAAACAGATATTTGTTCTGGTTTTAAGCACAAATTAAACATTTTTTTCATTTTTATTCCTTTTTTCCCAACATGAAAGCTCGTAGTGGCTTTTTAAAAACATTCTATATTATTTTTCTGCTCTTTTTTTGTTGAAGAAATTGAGAGATTTTAGTAAAAAGGTTTTATGTTTTAAACTATATAGTCTCGTATTTCTTCATCACGATATTGCATGCTGATATAGTCATCTCATTAATATCTTCAGTCATTTTGCTTCTTCTCCAGTAAATGTCTCTTGATTTATGAATGTTTAGATGTTTGTGCTGGAAAGCGAGACAGAAACACTGAGGAGGAACATCATGTTTTGAAGTGCATTCATTCCCTGAACAATGAGCAATATATTTTTTTACAGTCTCGCTGTATATAACAGATTATATGAGCATTCGTCATATCTCAAGCCAGGATCAACACGATCACTGAACACACACTCTCGTGAGGATATGATGAATATGATATGATGTAAACGAGTGTGACGGTTTTATGATGTATAATCAAACAAACACGTATTAGACTTTCATGTTTGTTTGAATTGGCGCTGTTTAAATTCCATATTCATCTGTCATAATACTAGCACACCCGTCTCTAAGAGATTACATAGGGCATTTATTACAGGTGACACTCGAAAAATGAGAATATCGTGCAAAAGTTCAGTAATTCAACTTAAAAGGTGAAACTAATATATTATATAGACTCATTACATGCAAAGTGAGATATTTCAAGCCTTTATTTGTTATAATGTTGATGATTATGGATTACAGATATGAAAACCTTTTCACAATATTCTAATTGACTTGGGTTTTCATATCTGTAAGCCATAATCATCAACATTATAACAAATAAAGGCTTGAAATATCTCACTTTGCATGTAATGAGTCTATATAATATATTAGTTTCACCTTTTAAGTTGAATTACTGAACTTTTGCACGATAAGTTTCACTTATAATTACAGTATACTTACACTAGTGCTCAACAGTCTGGAATAAATACGATTTTTTTATGTTTCTGAAAGAGATCTGCTCACCAAAGCTGCGTTTATTTGATCAAAAATACAGTAAAATTGTGAAATATTACTCCAGTGTAAATCATCTGTTCTCTATGTGAATATACAGTAAAGTGTAATTTATTCCTGTGATCAAAGCTGTATTTTCAGCATCATTACTCCAGTCTTCAGTGTCACATGATCCTTCAGAAATCACTCTAATATGAGGATCTGATGATCAAGAAACATTTATGATTATTATCAGTGTTGAACACAGTTGGGAAACATGTAGAAATATTTTTTGTGAGGGAAATAAAAATGATCAAAAGTGACATTAAAGACATTTATAATGTAGCAAAAGATTATATTTCATATAAAAGCTGTTCTTTTGAACTCTCTATTCATCAAAGAATCCAGAAAAATACAATTATTCACAGTTTCCACTAAAATATGAACTGTGTTTAACACTGATAATAATCATAAATGTGTCTTGATCATCAGATCCTCATATTAGAGTGATTTCTGAAGGATCATGTGACACTGAAGACTGGAGTAATTCAGCTTTGATCACAGGAATAAATTACACTTTAATAAATATCATATCAGTTACATATTCACATTAAACAAGTTTTTGGTAACGCTTCACAGTAAGTTCCCATCAGTTAACACTGGTTAATGCATGAACTAACAATGAGCAACACATTTGTTACAGTATTTATTAATCTTTGTTAACATTAAAATACATTTATTGTTACACTGAAAAAAAAAATGGTGCAGAAACAATTTTTCTACTAAATTGCAGAAAGAAATGCGAGTTATCGCGCGGCGGAAGAGTGT
>JARWKJ010000007.1:560365-612865 GCA_029959095.1 Rhinichthys osculus | reverse complement strand
AACGGTTTAAGGATTAAAATAATTTTTTAACTGCCTCAAAACACGGAGAAACTTGAACATCTACATTTGTGTAATGTTCGTTTAAACTTTTGGTTCAATCGGTTCATTCCGGTTTGTATGTAAATGAGCTGTGTTTAGGCTCCGCCCCCGAGCTCACGGGTATATAAGAGGCGCGCGGCTCGTTCCTGCGTCTCTGGAGTTCTGAAGGCGTTAGAGACGCACACACGCCATTTCATCCGCCCGCTACTACTGCGACATCACAGGTACCTCACTTTAAACAACACTCTTTTACTTTAATTCGGTGTGTTCTTCACTAGATTTAAATATATCTTATTTAACGGTTGAATCGATTAAGATTTGTGCGTGTTTGGCCTTCTCGACTCGCGCGCTGCTTAAAATGGCGGCGCGTGATGGAGATCTTCATCATCCTCATGTGAGATCAGCCGTTTTAATCAACTTGTAATATCTTAATCGATAGTTTTATCATCAATGGTCGAGTATTTCATGTAGTATAATGCGCATATGATGGTTTCAAATCTGCACTCGTTATATTTTATTCGAGCATTCGTGTGTTTGTATGGAATCCATTGTTTGACCTAGTTTGATGAAGCAGCGTGCTCGCGCTGACCCAGATTTAGTGTTTTATTAAATAAAACGAACGATGAATATTGAAATAACCGATTGATTATCTATTTTAAATGGGTAATACGTGCTTCCCGCCATTTTATTTATTCATTATTTCTATTTTTATCGGCAGGCCGCTATGAGTCATAAACATGCGGATTTTTTTGGTACTTTATATGAGCAGATTTAAATTGTATTTTAATATTTTGTGTGCAATTTATCGTGTGTTTTTAGCTCAGAATGTCTGACGAAGGAAAGCTGTTTATCGGCGGGTTGAGTTTCGACACCACCGAACAGTCGCTAGAAGACGCCTTCTCCAAATATGGCGTCATCACCAACGGTAAGCCCCGCCCTCTCGCCAATCACAGCGCCTCTCTGCGCCCGCGCTGTTTTTGATTGGCTCGTGTGCTTCCTGTGATTTACATAAACGGCTCATTATATTTGCCTCTCTTCAGTGCATGTGGCCCGAAACAGAGAAACCAACAAATCCCGAGGATTCGGCTTTGTGACCTTTGAGAATCCAGATGATGCGAAGGATGCGCTGGAAGGAATGAATGGAAAGGTCAGTCACTGAGACACTAATAGATTTTACTTACAGATTTTACTTTAATCAACTGTTGTACTCCAGTGTTTCTTATTAGATTGTATCAATGGAAAAACTCCATTTTGTATTGTCCATAGGAAAATTATCCATAAGTTCTGAGGTTATTAATCACATGCTTCAACAATAATTTTTTTTTGCATCATTTCAACTTATTTTAAATTCATGTTTAACAGTCATTAGAAATTTGCTATAATTCTCTGCAGAAAAATTAACCAAACAGTTGAAATGATGGTAAAATGGCTTCTCTACTTTCTGTTCATCTGAGTATTTGTCTACTTTAAATTTTTGGCGTCTGGCCGCAGCAATGAAACACTTTCTGATGTTAGACCACAACATTTAAACTATTTAACAGACTAACAAGAATTTAAAAAAAAAATTAAGTTTGTCCGCAACAGTGAAAAGTTTTTTTTTGATAGACCGCATCAATTCAACATGTTTGGCAAATTTTTTTTTTTTTTTACATTAGACCGCAACAATTAATAAAATGTTGCTGTTAGACCAATTAAAATGCACAATGAAATGTTTTGAGTAGGCTACCCATAATGCTGTGCAGAACTTCCTTATTTAAAATATACATGAAAGTCATGGTGAAACTACATTACCCATAATGCTGTGCAGGAACACCAATCAGTTGAAACGATGGGTTAAATGCCTTATCCACTGTGTTTCCAAGTTTTTGTGTACTAACGCCCTCTCTGGTGATGTGTTGTCATGAGCAGTCGGTGGATGGGCGTACGATCCGCGTGGACGAGGCCGGGAAGGGTGGCGGCGGAGGAGGAGGACGGTCCGGTGGAGGATCATACAGAGGAGGAGGAGGGGGAAGAGGAGGTGGGGGTTTCTTCAGGGGAGGCCGAGGAAGAGGAGGTTCGAGAGGTGCTGATCTCTCACAGTGTACGAGTGCTGTGGCATGTTCTCAAAGCTGCGTGTGTTAATGTCTTGCTCTCTGAAGGCGGAGGGGGATACGGCGGTGGAGACCGCGGTTACGGCAGCAGCGACCGTAGTTACGGCGGAGACCGAAGCTACAGCGGCGGCTACAAGAGTGGAGGCGGCGGTGGAGGAGGATACTCCTCTGGGGGGGGTGGTGGAGGAGGCTACAACAGGGACAGGTGAGGTGTGTGTGTTTCATCTTTACTCTACCGCTGATCTCACTCATGATGATGCTCAACACTTGTGTCCTCTTTTTGACAGATTGCAACAATGGATGGTTTTTTGATGTTAACCACAATTAAATGTTTTTAGACGTTACACCGCAACAAATAAACGTTTTTAGATGTTAGACCGCTCACAATTTCATGTTAGACCGCCACAATTAAGCGTTTTTTTGACGTTAGACCGCCACAATTCAACGCCTTTTATGGTGGACTGCCACATATAAACGTTTTTAGATGTTTGACCGCTCACAATTAAACGTTTTTGATCATGGTAGACCGCCACAATTAAACGTTTTCAAGGGATAGACCGCCACAATTAAACGTTTTAAAGGGATAGACCGCCACAATTAAACGTTTTCAAGGGATAGACCGCCACATATAAACGTTTTAAAGGGATAGACCGCCACAATTCAACGCTTTTTATGGTGGACCGCCACATATAAACGTTTTTGACGTTTGACCGCCACAATTAAACGTTCTTAGACGTTTGACCGCCACAATTCAACGTTTTTAGATGTTTGACCGCTCACAATTAAACGTTTTAAAGGCATAGACCGCCACAATTCAACGCTTTTTATGGTGGACCGCCACATATAAACGTTTTTGACGTTTGACCGCCACAATTAAACGTTTTAAAGGGATAGACCGCCACAATTCAACGCTTTTAGATGTTTGACCGCTCACAATTAAACGTTTTTGATCATGGTAGATCGCCACATATAAACGTTTTTGATGTTAGACCGCCACAATTCAACGTTTTAATGGGATAGACCGCCACAATTCAACGCTTTTTATGGTGGACCGCCACAATATAAAAGTTTTTGACGTTAGACCGCCACATAAACGTTTTTGACGTTAGACCGCCACAATTCAACATTCTTAGACGTTAGACCGCCACAATTCAACGTTTTAAAGGGATAGACCGCCACAATTCAACGTTTTAATGGGATAGACCGCCACAATTCAACGCTTTTTATGGTGGACCGCCACAATATAAAAGTTTTTGACGTTAGACCGCCACATAAACGTTTTTGACGTTAGACCGCCACAATTCAACATTCTTAGACGTTAGACCGCCACAATTCAACGTTTTAAAGGGATAGACCGCCACAATTCAACGTTTTAATGGGATAGACCGCCACAATTCAACGCTTTTTATGGTGGACCGCCACAATATAAAAGTTTTTGACGTTAGACCGCCACATAAACGTTTTTGACGTTAGACCGCCACAATTCAACATTCTTAGACGTTAGACCGCCACAATTCAACGTTTTAAAGGGATAGACCGCCACAATTCAACGTTTTAATGGGATAGACCGCCACAATTCAACGCTTTTTATGGTGGACCGCCACAATATAAAAGTTTTTGACGTTAGACCGCCACATAAACGTTTTTGACGTTAGACCGCCACAATTCAACATTCTTAGACGTTAGACCGCCACAATTCAACGTTTTAAAGGGATAGACCGCCACAATTCAACGTTTTAAAGGGATAGACCGCCACAATTCAACGTTTTAATGGGATAGACCGCCACAATTCAACGCTTTTTATGGTGGACCGCCACAATATAAAAGTTTTTGACGTTAGACCGCCACATAAACGTTTTTGACGTTAGACCGCCACAATTCAACATTCTTAGACGTTAGACCGCCACAATTCAACGTTTTAAAGGGATAGACCGCCACAATTCAACGTTTTAATGGGATAGACCGCCACAATTCAACGCTTTTTATGGTGGACCGCCACAATATAAAAGTTTTTGACGTTAGACCGCCACATAAACGTTTTTGACGTTAGACCGCCACAATTCAACATTCTTAGACGTTAGACCGCCACAATTCAACGTTTTAAAGGGATAGACCGCCACAATTCAACGTTTTAATGGGATAGACCGCCACAATTCAACGCTTTTTATGGTGGACCGCCACAATATAAGTTTTTGACGTTAGACCGCCACATAAACGTTTTTGACGTTAGACCGCCACAATTCAACATTCTTAGACGTTAGACCGCCACAATTCAACGTTTTAAAGGGATAGACCGCCACAATTCAACGTTTTAAAGGGATAGACCGCCACAATTCAACGTTTTAATGGGATAGACCGCCACAATTCAACGCTTTTTATGGTGGACCGCCACAATATAAAAGTTTTTGACGTTAGACCGCCACATAAACGTTTTTGACGTTAGACCGCCACAATTCAACATTCTTAGACGTTTGACCGCCACAATTCAATGTTTTAAAGGGATAGACCGCCACAATTAAACGCTTTTTATGGTGGACGCCACAATTAAGTGTTTTTGACGTTAGACCGCCACAATTAGAAATAATTACATTGGACCACAAGAATGTATGCAATATGTCAGCAGTTGGACTGAATTATTATTATTATTATTATTCTAGTTTATTAAAGTGAGCCCAGTGTTGCGTTTCTCACACGTGTGTGTCTGTGTGCAGGAGTTCCAGTTACGGCGATCGAGGCGGCTCTTACAGAGATAGCTATGATAGCTATGGTACGTATTAGCTTCTTCGCCTCTACCATCCCCATATGAGCATGTCGCCGCAGACTGGCAAAACAGGCTTTTCTTGAGTTTCCTCAACCGGGCCGGATAAGTCAAGACTTTTTTTTACCACATTACCCTTTTTTTTTCTTTTTTTACATGGGTTAATAAAACACAAATGCTTTAATGCCACAATTCTCAATTTGGATCTCAAGCTTCATGACAAGTACTCAAAAAAAAACAACCCAAAATGAATGATCCGATCATCTCCATTGGAGGAACGGTTGCGCTCTCATTCTCCAGACCGCCCGAAACGACCCTGTTTTCCTGTCTTTGCTCTGGTTGGTTAGCTAGAGGGATTTTGTGTCTTAAACCTGTTGAGATTCTTCAGTGTCTTGATGTGTGATACTTCCTCCTCAGCTGTACACGAGTAAAACCCAAGACCCGACACGACACTGGCCGAGCGTTTCTAAAGACTCATGGATCTATTCTTGGATTTTGTTTTGTAGCTGTTCTCCCTGTTTCTGTTCTGTTCTTGTACTTTAAGAAAAGGCCGTTTCTGTTCATCAAGCCGTGAACGAATGAATGTTCACGTTTCACGAAGAGCGCCGACTGGTTCCTCCACCTTTAAACGTTATATTTGACCAATGTCCACTGCTTCACGGGGGGAGTAAGAGTGTGTTTGCTCAACGAAGCCTCTGTTTATTCCATTACTGTTCCAGTAGATCTAGTCTCTCATTAAGAGAACGGCTCCTTTTGTTACTTTGCTAAGCCAGGCATTGATTTGTCCATGTCCAGTTTCCAAAAAGTGAATTCCTTTCCGCCTGGTGGCCGTCGCTGCTGTTCTCGAGGGTCTGTGTCTCTGCTCGACGCCTGCATTTTAATCATGGACTCTTGACTAATATATATATCGCATATTTACTTGAAAAGAGAACCAGAAATTGTTAACAGTACACTCCAGAACTGGGAAAAAATCCTTGTGCTCTTTGTTTTTTCTTTGTATCAGAATTTGACTCACTATTTTGTTTTTATTCTTTTTTTGTTTTGTTGCTCTTCAATTGTGGCTTCATGGAGCCTATTAAACGAAACGATTTGTTCAAACGCTTTGAATTCTGTTGTTGCCTTTCAAAACAATCTACAAGTCCTGCTGGGAAGAACATTCATAAGAGTTTAGTGTGACCATAATCAAACACTTCTGCTCATGCATTACCCATTAAAAATAACTTCAGTTCTAGCTATTATTGAATTTAATTATTTGCTGTATGTTTGTCGTGCTTTAAATTAGTAAATGTAGCCAATTAAATTTGTTTTCAGAATGAGCGCTAAATATATAGAGTAATTATTAAATTGTGGCTTTTTAAAATTTAATACTTGGCTACTATTAGTATAAAATACTGTTTTTTGTCATGCATTCAATTTAAAATGGAGTTTAATTAAATTTAGCATTTATTTCTAATTACTGTCATGCATTTAAATATTAGCAACTGATTTAAATGCAGAGAATTAATAATTTTATATTTAGCTAGCTCATAGCAAAAATTAAGAGTATTGTAGCTTTTCAAAATAGAAAATTTAGCACATTTTCATTAATTTATGCTTTCTGCATTAAATTTAAAGAAGCTGAATTCTAATTACTGTATTAGTCGTGCATTCAAAACAAGTATTAATTGTAGCTTATTTAAATGAAATAAGTACTTTTTTTTGCATTAAGTGAGTTACAATTCAGAGTAATGACAAATAATTATGAAATTGTAGCTTTTTAAAAGGATTGAATATAATAATTTAGTGCAAGTGCTCGTCCTAATTATATCTGTTGCTCACGCATTAAATATGAGTAAATGTTGCGTATTTAAATACAGATAATGTTTGTAATTGAATCTAATTCGGCACGCTTACTGAATTCACCTGTCGTGTGGCTGAACTGCACACCTGTGACGCACTAACACCAGTTACAGTAATCCGGCCGAGTGGATGTGCTTCTCTTTATGGATCATCAGAAGGGCTGAGACCCGAGCTAGAGGTGTCATGTGCTTCCTGATGATGAGCTGAAGCGTGAGGATTAAACTAAAGTGATGTATTTCAGAGTTAGCGTTCCATGAGCTGCACATTAATAACTCAGACATGTTAGTTTAGTCTGATCAAGGTTTGCCTCCGCCTTCACGATGCCTGTCTTCTCCAGGGGAACTGATATGATCTGAGTTTAGAGTGTGTGTTCAGTGTGTTTCACCAATGCTGCGTTGAGCTCCTGTAAAGACTCGAACCCGGATCCCGTCCGACGCGAGTCCGGACCGCTGCGCCGCTCTGCTAGTCAGTAGTGTGTGAGGTAACCTTCCTTTGCTCTCCTCTCTCCCTGAGTGTGTGTGTTCTCCGAGCGTCATGTTTACTGTGCTTCAGCATGTAGAGCTGAGCCCCCCTGGCGTCTCGGACTCCTGATCACTCACACACACACACACACACACACACACACAGCTCAATATGTGTACATTAGCACTGCCTTTGCTCCGAGACTCGAGCTCGTTCTGCTGATATGCGAGTCCTGTGTTTGAGGGCTTCATTTTCTTCCTCTGCTTTTATTCAGGATAGTTCCTGCTGGTCGAGGACGGGCGGCGCCGGCGCTCCATGATCCCGAGAGGAACGCCTGAGGTCGGGATTACATCGCTTTAACATCTTACATCATGTGGAGTTAACAGTAGAATCTGATCTGCGTTTCTTCTGGTTTCAGCTGATGAAGATGAAGATCTGAGGAGGAGTTGCTGTGATTAATGGAGGTCGAGTGTGTAAATGTGAGGGTTTCTGCGGGTCTTACACACTCCTCCACTGCCCATACACACATGATTAAGGCTTTAAAGAAGAGCAGAATGTCTTAAAGTCGTGGCCTTAAATGTTGCAGACGTATCTTCCTCAGTATTTTCCAAAACAACTTTAAATCAAGATAGTTTTACTTGAGATGCAAATTTAAAATGGCTTATCTTGTAAAATTGAACAAATATAAATGTCTGTTGATATGATAACTTATGAAAATGTCCCTTTAAATTAAGAAGATTTTTCTGAGCCCGTTGGCGGATATTTGTTCTTTTAATCACAAACTTGCTTCATTTTGATCAATTTGGCAGAAAACAAGACTTTAATCAAGATAAGTTTCTTAATATTCTGTATCTCCAGTAAATGCACTTTCTGTACGTTGGTCCTAAAAAGGTCTTAAACGTTCCTTCATAAACCCGGACTTCTGTTCTACGGCCACAGCCGAGGAGCGTTTCTCTGCTTAAACGAGTAAATGTGAATGTTGAGGGTCCAGAGTTTACACATTTAAGAGAGTAAATGTTTAAATGTCAGAAATGTCGCCGGTTTGAAATGGTCATTTATCAGCAACATGATAGTTTGGACACAAAAGCGTTTTATTTAGTAAATGTAACACTGGAAGAACGTGGAGCAAACATTTATACTTTAATAAAGTGGAAGATCCCATGACTGTAGTGGTGTTGTGTCGCTCGACCCACACACACACACACACACGAGATCACAGCTCCACCACCGGCTCGGTCCCAGTGAAGCGGGGCAGGTTCAGCTCGTACTTCCTCTGGAGGTCGTACGGCAGGAAGCGTCCCGCCAGGAAGTGCGATCCGGGGAAACTCCGAGCGCATCGCTTGGGGATCATCAGGGAGACCAGGAGCGCAGGACTGATGCCGTCAGGACGAGCGTCATCCGCATCCCAGCCTGCGCACACACACACACACACACAGGTGTTCACAGAGGGACTGGCTTCTAGAGAACTAGTGTTCGGGACTCATTTTAAAGAACCCTTCAGGCCAAAAAAAGTTTTTTCCCCCAAATTTTCTTTTTTTTAATCCTCATTTTCTATTGCACAAAAATAAAGTGCTTGATGGGAACCCCTAAAAAGTTCTATACATAACATTTTCTGCTGATAAAGTATGTTAATGATATTGTTTAATTATGGACATTTTATTCAAAATAAAAATGCATGATGGGAACCCCTAAAAAGTTCTATACATTGTAATAAAATCTTCAACATTTTATCAGCAGAAAATTAATGCATAGAAATTAAATGCATGATGGGAACCTCTAAAAAGTTCTATACATGAATTTTTCTGCTGATAAAGTATGTTAACGAGTTGTTTAATTCGGAAAATCGTATTAAAAATAAAATGCATTTAAAAAAAACTATATTTATTTATTTTACCAGGAAGGGGCCGTTGAGATAAGTCCTAAACCCCTAAAAGGGGGTGCATTAAATCTTCTGCTGATAAGTATGTTTACGAGTCGTTTCTTTCAGAAAATGTTATTAAAATTAAAATGCATAACGGTTGTGTATCTGCTTCTGTGGGAGAACACGCTCGTGCACAGCTCGTAACCTCGGCACCTGACGGGATGTCCAGGCTGGCGATCGGGACGCGGAGTCCTCGTAGAGTCTGCAGAACTGCGGCCACGGGCTCGCCCACCGACGCCAGGTCCGTTTCGGGACCCAGAACCGCGTCCACCACCAGGTTATACGCCTCGCTGAGGAGCTGCTGCTTCACACACACAGACCGAACACATCATTATCACTCAGAGACTGATTCCCCTGTTCTGGTCACTGTCATTAGGAGTTATGCGACTTTTTGAGGTTATCAGATTTCAAACTAGTTTACTGACTTTGAGCTTTTATGACCATAATGCATTAGTTCACGTATAGCTAACGAGAAACAACACTTCAGAGTTCTACTGTTAACAGCCACTAATTAAGATTAATAAATGCTGTAGAACTAACAAGAACAAACACTGTGAGCAAAACATGCATTAACCTTTGTTAACGTTTATTAACATTTAATAAAAATACAATTGTTCATTGTTTGTGCATGTTCACTATTGCATTAAGTAATTAATGTAACTATGCTGCATTCTGGGATGGCAAACTCAACACTACAACAAACTACTTTTTTTCAGATAGCATTAGGAGGGGTCGGCCTGAAGCACTTTTATTTGGCCCAGTTTACAGTGGTTTAGCCTGGTTTAGTCTGACCTTGTTGGGCAGGTAGGAGAGGAAGGTTTAGTCTGGTTTAGTCTGGTTTATCTGACCTCGTTGGGCAGGTAGGAGAGGAAGGTTTAGCCTGGTTTAGCCTGATTTAGCCTGGTTTATCTGACCTCGTTGGGCAGGTAGGAGAGGAAGGTTTAGCCTGGTTTATCTGACCTCGTTGGGCAGGTAGGAGAGGAAGGTTTAGCCTGGTTTAGCCTGGTTTATCTGACCTGGTTGGGCAGGTAGGAGAGGAAGGTTTAGCCTGGTTTATCTGACCTCGTTGGGCAGGTAGGAGAGGAAGGTTTAGCCTGGTTTAGTCTGGTTTATCTGACCTCGTTGGGCAGGTAGGAGAGGAAGGTTTAGCCTGGTTTATCTGACCTCGTTGGGCAGGTAGGAGAGGAAGGTTTAGCCTGGTTTATCTGACCTCGTTGGGCAGGTAGGAGAGGAAGGTTTAGCCTGGTTTAGCCTGGTTTATCTGACCTGGTTGGGCAGGTAGGAGAGGAAGGTTTAGCCTGGTTTATCTGACCTCGTTGGGCAGGTAGGAGAGGAAGGTTTAGCCTGGTTTAGCCTGGTTTATCTGACCTCGTTGGGCAGGTAGGAGAGGAAGGTTTAGTCTGGTTTAGTCTGGTTTAGTCTGGTTTATCTGACCTAGTTGGGCAGGTAGGAGAGGAAGGTTTAGTCTGGTTTAGTCTGGTTTATCTGACCTGGTTGGGCAGGTAGGAGAGGAAGGTTTAGTCTGGTTTATCTGACCTCGTTGGGCAGGTAGGAGAGGAAGGTTAAGTCTGGTTTAGTCTGGTTTATCTGACCTCGTTGGGCAGGTAGGAGAGGAAGGTTTAGTCTGGTTTAGTCTGGTTTATCTGACCTAGTTGGGCAGGTAGGAGAGGAAGGTTTAGTCTGGTTTATCTGACCTCGTTGGGCAGGTAGGAGAGGAAGGTTTAGCCTGGTTTAG
Organism: Rhinichthys osculus; assembly: GCA_029959095.1. NCBI lineage: Eukaryota > Metazoa > Chordata > Actinopteri > Cypriniformes > Leuciscidae > Rhinichthys > Rhinichthys osculus. The sequence goes on along the minus strand of JARWKJ010000007.1, from coordinate 602,021 downwards.
CCTGGTTTAGTCTGGTTTATCTGACCTCGTTGGGCAGGTAGGAGAGGAAGGTTTAGCCTGGTTTAGTCTGGTTTAGTCTGGTTTATCTGACCTCGTTGGGCAGGTAGGAGAGGAAGGTTTAGCCTGGTTTAGTCTGGTTTAGTCTGGTTTATCTGACCTCGTTGGGCAGGTAGGAGAGGAAGGGCAGGTCCATCCGCTCGCACTGCACCGTCAGGTCCTGATGGAGGCGGTCCGAGGAGCGTTTGGGACAAAACACAGTGGGAATGTAGTCCTGTCACACACACACACACACACACACACACACACACACAGATCCGTCACTCAGGGCTCCTCTTTAACTCTTTCACCACTCAATTTTCTGGGGGGCCATGAAAGTTTTGTGAAAATGATCACAAATCCAGGGTTCGTACACGCCAGAAGAGCTTGATTCGACTCTGAAATGTAAGTCCTGGAAAACCCCTTCAAATATTTATGGAAAGGTACTTGAAAAGTGCTTGAATTATTGAAAGACAAGATATGTGAAATTATTTTTTCATTTGACCAATAAAACAATCTTTTCACGCAAAATTAACTCTGAGCTCATCTGATATAGATATAGAGGCATGGCGATGAGTGTGATATTGCTCATATTAATATCCAAGTATATGATACATCTTTCATTCTTCAGCTCAATCATATATTCATGGGGAGGAAAAATCAGTTTCAAACACCAGTGAGGGATCTGACTTCCTCATGTTTGGGAATGGAGCGTCTCATGATGACTGAAGTGTGTGTTTTCACTCACGAACACATGGAGATGTCGAGCACACGCGAGTCCCACACACCCGTTCTGGTCCGGTCCACAGATCACCAGAACCGTGGCCTGGCGTTTCTCCAGAGACGAGAGCGGGAAGGCCTGAGAGAGATCACCGCATCACTGATCAACAACGGATAATTACTAACAAACATCGAATCAAACGTGACATTGAAGAAAGCAGAAGGACAGTCTTTCTTCTTCAATGTGTTACTAACCAACTCACAATTTTGACGTTAAATTAAACGTTTTTTTGACGTTATACTGCAACAATTAATTAACTCACTATTTTGTTTTTATTCTCTTTTTTTTGTTGCTCTTCAATTGTGGCTTCATGGAGCCTATTAAACGAAACGATTTGCTTTTATTGTCTTTCTACTTTAATTCAATGTGTTACTAACCAACTCATACATTGCTACTAAGTTTCACAAATAATTTCTGAGTGAAAATTGTTTCTACAATGACAAAAAGTTGGTGTAGAATTTACTTTCACTCAAATTGTCACAAATAATCACAAAGAATTGGCAGTAATGCATGTGGAATTTTGAAGTAGAAACACTGAAATAGTATTTTCTTGTTCAATGAAAAATTCATCAAAATGAAGTGAGTTTAAGATTAAAACAAGAACAAATATCTTTCAATGGAGTCAGAAATAATCTTGTTTTCACTTTGAATTAAGTTTATTTTTCTGACTCCATTGGCAGATATTTGTTCTTGTTTTAAACACAAACTCACTTCATTTTGACAATTTTTTTCTGAAAACAAGACTTAATATCTTCAGTCATTTTGCTTCTCCAGTAAATGTCTCTTAATTTAACAATGTTTATATGCTTGTACTTGAAAACAAGATCATTAATAATCATTTTATCAGTGAGGAACAGGAAAGTACTGTTTTCATACGGTATTTTAAAAACTACTATGATGAATGTAATGATTAAAGACTCGTTCCTGCAGACCTTTGCGATGGCGTTCGCACACGCGTGTCCCAGAATCTCCGTCAGCTGTTGCCGTCCGAAACCATAATCCCTTAGCAACTCCGTCTCCATGGAAACTGCCTCCGCTTTACTGCAAACATGATAAATACACAACTTGGGATGAACTCTAGAAATATACTAGTTTTAAACATGACTAATGATAGTTAAGCCTGCAAGAAATGGAAAAGGATGTATGAGTAAGAGCACTGAATGCGGCTTGAGCTGAGTGTCGTCATTGGGATGTTTTTGCTCCAGGACTCCTGTGGGAAGATGATCCGCTGCCCTTCCGTGATCGGGATCGATAGGGAATCCCTGAGGCGTTCAGCTCCTCAGTTCCTGATCTCATGCAGGGAAACGACCCGACAACAGATCCTTCCACACAGGAGCCCGAACATCAGATCAAATCATCATTCACCTCGGCATCTGGAGACTCAGCCAAAGCTGGAACGCTTCCCTCGTCTTTCTGCAGCGCTGAACATTTGTGCCATGAAATCATCACACAGAAACAATGAAGCACCGAAAACACTGGAAACACTGAAGCCTTGGAACACTGAAACCACTGAAACACTGAAGCTCTGAAACCAATGAAACACTGGAAACACTGAAGCTCTGAAACACTGGAAACACTGAAACCAATGAAACACTGAAGCTCTGAAACACTGAAACCAATGAAACACTGAAACCAATGAAACACTGAAGCTCTGAAACACTGAAACCACTGAAACCACTTAAACACTGAAACCAATGAAACACTGGAAACACTGAAGCCTTGGAACACTGAAACCAATGAAACACTGGAAACACTGAAGCCTTGGAACACTGAAACCAATGAAACACTGGAAACACTGAAGCCTTGGAACACTGAAACCACTGAAACACTGGAAACACTGAAGCCTTGGAACACTGAAACCACTGAAACACTGGAAACACTGAAGCCTTGGAACACTGAAACCACTGAAACACTGAAACCTGAAGCCACTGAAACACTGGAAACACTGAAGCCTTGGAACACTGAAACCACTGAAACACTGGAAACACTGAAGCCTTGGAACACTGAAACCTATGAAACACTGGAAACACTGAAGCCTTGGAACACTGAAACCACTTAAACACTGAAACCAATGAAACACTGAAACCAATGAAACACTGAAGCTCTGAAACACTGAAACCACTGAAACCACTTAAACACTGAAACTACTTAAACACTGAAACCAATGAAGCACCGAAACCACTGAAACCACTGAAACCACTTAAACACTGAAACACTGAAACCACTTGAACCACTGAAACCACTTAAAACACTGAAACCACTTAAAACACTGAAACCACTTAAAACACTGAAACCACTGAAACCACTTAAAACACTGAAACCACTGAAACCACTGAAACCACTTAAACGCTGAAACTACTTAAACACTGAAGCACCGAAAACACTGAAGCACTGAAACCCTGAAACACTTAAACACTTAAACACTGAAACCAATGAAACACTGGAAACACTGAAGCACCGAAAACACTGGAAACACTGAAACCAATGAAGCACCGAAACCACTTAAACACTGAAACCACTGAAACACTGAAACACTGAAACCACTTAAACGCTGAAACTACTTAAACACTGAACCACTTAAACACTGAAGCTCTGAAACACTGAAGCACCGAAAACACTGGAAACACTGAAACCAATGAAGCACCGAAAACACTGGAAACACTGAAACCACTTAAACACTGAAACCACTGAAACACTGAAACCACTGAAACACTGAAACCACTTAAACACTGAAACCACTTAAACACTGAAACCACTTAAACACTGAAACCACTGAAACACTGAAACCACTTAAACACTGAAACCACTTAAACACTGAAACGAAACCACTGAAACACTGAAACCACTGAAACACTGAAACCACTGAAACACTGAAACCACTGAAACACTGAGACCACTGAAACACTGAAACCACTGAAACACTGAAACCACTGAAACACTGAAACCACTGAAACACTGAAACCACTTAAACACTGAAACCACTGAAACACTGAAACCACTGAAACACTGAAACCACTGAAACACTGAAACACTGAAACCACTGAAACACTGAAACCACTGAAACACTGAAACCACTGAAACCACTGAAACCACTGAAACACTGAAACCACTGAAACCACTGAAACACTGTGGTTGAAACCACTGAAACACTGAAACCACTGAAACACTGAAACCACTGAAACACTGAAACCACTTAAACACTGAAACACTGAAACCACTTAAATGGTGGTTTCACTTAAACACTGAAACCACTGAAACACTGAAACCACTGAAACACTGAAACCACTTAAACGCTGAAACTACTTAAACACTGAACCACTTAAACACTGAAGCTCTGAAACACTGAAGCACCGAAAACACTGGAAACACTGAAACCAATGAAGCACCGAAAACACTGGAAACACTGAAGCCTTGGAACACTGAAACCACTGAAACACTGAAACCACTTAAACACTGAAACCACTTAAACACTGAAACCACTTAAACACTGAAACCACTGAAACACTGAAACCACTTAAACACTGAAACCACTTAAACACTGAAACGAAACCACTGAAACACTGAAACCACTGAAACACTGAAACCACCGAAACACTGAAACCACTGAAACACTGAAACCACTGAAACACTGAAACCACTGAAACACTGAAACCACTGAAACACTGAAACCACTTAAACACTGAAACCACTTAAACACTGAAACCACTGAAACACTGAAACCACTTAAACACTGAAACCACTGAAACACTGAAACCACTGAAACACTGAAACACTGAAACCACTGAAACACTGAAACCACTGAAACCACTGAAACCACTGAAACCTGAAGCCACTGAAACACTGGAAACACTGAAGCCTTGGAACACTGAAACCACTGAAACACTGGAAACACTGAAGCCTTGGAACACTGAAACCTATGAAACACTGGAAACACTGAAGCCTTGGAACACTGAAACCACTTAAACACTGAAACCAATGAAACACTGAAACCAATGAAACACTGAAGCTCTGAAACACTGAAACCACTGAAACCACTTAAACACTGAAACTACTTAAACACTGAAACCAATGAAGCACCGAAACCACTGAAACCACTGAAACCACTTAAACGCTGAAACTACTTAAACACTGAAGCACCGAAAACACTGAAGCACTGAAACCCTGAAACCCTGAAACACTTAAACACTTAAACACTGAAACCAATGAAACACTGGAAACACTGAAGCACCGAAAACACTGGAAACACTGAAACCAATGAAGCACCGAAACCACTTAAACACTGAAACCACTGAAACACTGAAACCACTGAAACACTGAAACCACTTAAACGCTGAAACTACTTAAACACTGAACCACTTAAACACTGAAGCTCTGAAACACTGAAGCACCGAAAACACTGGAAACACTGAAGCCTTGGAACACTGAAACCACTTAAACACTGAAACCACTGAAACACTGAAACCACTTAAACACTGAAACCACTTAAACACTGAAACCACTGAAACACTGAAACCACTGAAACACTGAAACCACTGAAACACTGAAACCACTTAAACACTGAAACCACTTAAACACTGAAACCACTGAAACACTGAAACCACTGAAACACTGAAACACTGAAACCACTGAAACCACTGAAACCACTGAAACACTGAAACCACTGAAACCACTGAAGCTCTGAAACACTGAAACCACTGAAACCACTTAAACACTGAAACCAATGAAACACTGGAAACACTGAAGCCTTGGAACACTGAAACCAATGAAACACTGGAAACACTGAAGCCTTGGAACACTGAAACCAATGAAACACTGGAAACACTGAAGCCTTGGAACACTGAAACCACTGAAACACTGGAAACACTGAAGCCTTGGAACACTGAAACCACTGAAACACTGGAAACACTGAAGCCTTGGAACACTGAAACCTATGAAACACTGGAAACACTGAAGCCTTGGAACACTGAAACCAATGAAACACTGAAGCTCTGAAACACTGAAACCACTGAAACCACTTAAACACTGAAACTACTTAAACACTGAAACCAATGAAGCACCGAAACCACTGAAACCACTGAAACCACTTAAACACTGAAACACTGAAACCACTTGAACCACTGAAACCACTTAAAACACTGAAACCACTTAAAACACTGAAACCACTTAAACGCTGAAACTACTTAAACACTGAACCACTTAAACACTGAAGCTCTGAAACACTGAAGCACCGAAAACACTGGAAACACTGAAACCAATGAAGCACCGAAAACACTGGAAACACTGAAGCCTTGGAACACTGAAACCACTTAAACACTGAAACCACTGAAACACTGAAACCACTTAAAACACTGAAACCACTGAAACCACTGAAACCACTTAAACGCTGAAACTACTTAAACACTGAAGCACCGAAAACACTGAAGCACTGAAACCCTGAAACACTTAAACACTTAAACACTGAAACCAATGAAACACTGGAAACACTGAAGCACCGAAAACACTGAAACCTATGAAACACTGGAAACACTGAAGCCTTGGAACACTGAAACCAATGAAACACTGAAGCTCTGAAACACTGAAACCACTGAAACCACTTAAACACTGAAACTACTTAAACACTGAAACCAATGAAGCACCGAAACCACTGAAACCACTGAAACCACTTAAACACTGAAACACTGAAACCACTTGAACCACTGAAACCACTTAAAACACTGAAACCACTTAAAACACTGAAACCACTTAAACGCTGAAACTACTTAAACACTGAACCACTTAAACACTGAAGCTCTGAAACACTGAAGCACCGAAAACACTGGAAACACTGAAACCAATGAAGCACCGAAAACACTGGAAACACTGAAGCCTTGGAACACTGAAACCACTTAAACACTGAAACCACTGAAACACTGAAACCACTTAAAACACTGAAACCACTGAAACCACTGAAACCACTTAAACGCTGAAACTACTTAAACACTGAAGCACCGAAAACACTGAAGCACTGAAACCCTGAAACACTTAAACACTTAAACACTGAAACCAATGAAACACTGGAAACACTGAAGCACCGAAAACACTGGAAACACTGAAACCAATGAAGCACCGAAACCACTTAAACACTGAAACCACTGAAACACTGAAACCACTGAAACACTGAAACCACTTAAACGCTGAAACTACTTAAACACTGAACCACTTAAACACTGAAGCTCTGAAACACTGAAGCACCGAAAACACTGGAAACACTGAAACCAATGAAGCACCGAAAACACTGGAAACACTGAAGCCTTGGAACACTGAAACCACTTAAACACTGAAACCACTGAAACACTGAAACCACTTAAACACTGAAACCACTTAAACACTGAAACCACTTAAACACTGAAACCACTTAAACACTGAAACCACTGAAACACTGAAACCACTGAAACACTGAAACGAAACCACTGAAACACTGAAACCACTGAAACCACTGAAACACTGAAACCACTGAAACACTGAGACCACTGAAACACTGAAACCACTGAAACACTGAAACCACTGAAACACTGAAACCACTGAAACACTGAAACCACTTAAACACTGAAACCACTTAAACACTGAAACCACTGAAACACTGAAACCACTTAAACACTGAAACCACTGAAACACTGAAACCACTGAAACACTGAAACACTGAAACCACTGAAACACTGAAACCACTGAAACACTGAAACCACTGAAACCACTGAAACCACTGAAACACTGAAACCACTGAAACCACTGAAACACTGTGGTTGAAACCACTGAAACACTGAAACCACTGAAACACTGAAACCACTGAAACACTGAAACCACTTAAACACTGAAACACTGAAACCACTTAAATGGTGGTTTCACTTAAACACTGAAACCACTGAAACACTGAAACCACTGAACCACTGAAACCACTCAAACGCTGAAACTACTTAAACACTGAACCACTTAAACACTGAAGCTCTGAAACCACTGAAACCACTGAAACCTGAAGCCACTGAAACACTGGAAACACTGAAGCCTTGGAACACTGAAACCACTGAAACACTGGAAACACTGAAGCCTTGGAACACTGAAACCTATGAAACACTGGAAACACTGAAGCCTTGGAACACTGAAACCACTTAAACACTGAAACCAATGAAACACTGAAACCAATGAAACACTGAAGCTCTGAAACACTGAAACCACTGAAACCACTTAAACACTGAAACTACTTAAACACTGAAACCAATGAAGCACCGAAACCACTGAAACCACTGAAACCACTTAAACACTGAAACACTGAAACCACTTGAACCACTGAAACCACTTAAAACACTGAAACCACTTAAAACACTGAAACCACTTAAAACACTGAAACCACTGAAACCACTTAAAACACTGAAACCACTGAAACCACTTAAACGCTGAAACTACTTAAACACTGAAGCACCGAAAACACTGAAGCACTGAAACCCTGAAACCCTGAAACACTTAAACACTTAAACACTGAAACCAATGAAACACTGGAAACACTGAAGCACCGAAAACACTGGAAACACTGAAACCAATGAAGCACCGAAACCACTTAAACACTGAAACCACTGAAACACTGAAACCACTGAAACACTGAAACCACTTAAACGCTGAAACTACTTAAACACTGAACCACTTAAACACTGAAGCTCTGAAACACTGAAGCACCGAAAACACTGGAAACACTGAAACCAATGAAGCACCGAAAACACTGGAAACACTGAAGCCTTGGAACACTGAAACCACTTAAACACTGAAACCACTTAAACACTGAAACCACTTAAACACTGAAACCACTTAAACACTGAAACCACTGAAACCACTTAAACACTGAAACCACTTAAACACTGAAACGAAACCACTGAAACACTGAAACCACTGAAACACTGAAACCACTGAAACCACTTAAACGCTGAAACTACTTAAACACTGAAGCACCGAAAACACTGAAGCACTGAAACCCTGAAACCCTGAAACACTTAAACACTTAAACACTGAAACCAATGAAACACTGGAAACACTGAAGCACCGAAAACACTGGAAACACTGAAACCAATGAAGCACCGAAACCACTTAAACACTGAAACCACTGAAACACTGAAACCACTGAAACACTGAAACCACTTAAACGCTGAAACTACTTAAACACTGAACCACTTAAACACTGAAGCTCTGAAACACTGAAGCACCGAAAACACTGGAAACACTGAAACCAATGAAGCACCGAAAACACTGGAAACACTGAAGCCTTGGAACACTGAAACCACTTAAACACTGAAACCACTGAAACCACTGAAACACTGTGGTTGAAACCACTGAAACACTGAAACCACTGAAACACTGAAACCACTGAAACACTGAAACCACTTAAACACTGAAACACTGAAACCACTTAAACACTGAAACCACTTAAACCACTTAAACACTGAAACCACTTAAACACTGAAACCACTGAAACCACTTAAACACTGAAACCACTGAAACACTGAAACCACTTAAACACTGAAACAACTGAAACCACTTAAACACTGAAACCACTGAAACAATGAAACACTGAAACCACTTAAACACTGAAACAACTGAAACCACTTAAACACTGAAACACTGAAACCACTTAAACACTGAAACCACTGAAACACTGAAACCACTTAAACACTGAAACCACTTAAACACTGAAACCACTTAAACACTGAAACCACTGAAACACTGAAACCACTTAACCACTGAAACCACTTAAACACTGAAACCATTAAACACTGAAACCCTGAAACACTGAAACCCTGAAACATAATATCTATATGCTGATTTGCTGCTCAAGAAACACTTCTGATTATTATCAGTGTTGAAAACAGCTTAATTTTTTTGTGGAAATTGTGATTTCTTTTATTTTTCAGGATTCTTTGATGAATAGAAAGTGCAAAAGAACAGCGTTTATTTGAAATACAATCTTTTTAACATTATAAATGTCTTTACACTCACTTTTGATCAATTGAATGCGTACTTGATGCATAAGAGTATGAATTTCTAATCTTTCTTCCCTCAATCTTTTGAATTTCCACACAAATCTGAAGCAGCGCAACTGTTTTCAACACTGATAATAATCATAACTGTATCTTGATCATCAGATCCTCATATTAGAGTGATTTCTGAAGGATCATGTGACACTGAAGACTGGAGTAATGATGCTGAAAATCACAGGAATAAATTACACTTTACTGTATATTCACACAGAGAACAGCTGATCTACACTGGAGTAATATTACACTGTTTTACTGTATTTTTATCAGCCTTGTTGAGAAGAAGAGACTTCCTTCAAAACATTAAAACATCTTAAACATTCCTAACTTTTGACTGCCAGTGTTCTCCAATCATTTTTGTTTTATTTACTTGAACAAACAATGTTTTTCCCAGTGCATGAGCATCCAGTGCATAATGAAACAGAGCTGCGTGATCAGAGTTTCCCGTTATGCATCCAGGAGTTTGTTGTCCGTCTGCACTCTTCCTAATGATGTGTGTTTCTCAGTGTGTGTGTGTGAACGAGTGTTCAGATCTCAGTCATCATAACATCCCAGTGATGAGAGAGAGAGAGTCGGGAAACGTCTCAAACGTCTTCGGTTCCTCGGAAAACATCTTTCATGAGTTTCTGGAAAACTGTAACTCTTGTAAAAAAGACTTTAGCAGAAATAAACGGAAGACAAACTGCTTTAATCAGCTGTTAAACACCCGCAGAACTGTGTGTGTGTGTGTGTGTGTGTGTGTGTGTGTGTACTGAGCTTATGATACTAGAGAATAAAGCAGTTCTAGATATTATAGTTTAAGTCAAAACAGCGGAAGAGAGATGAACACATGATGTTCCTCCTCAGTGTTTCTGCCTCGCTTTACGGCACTAATATATAAACATTCATAAATCAAGAGACATTTACTGGAGGAGAAGCAAAATGACTGAAGATATCAGTCAAGCATTTATTAACATGAAGTGAGTTTGTGTTTAAAACAAGAACAAATATCTGCCAATGGAGTCAGAAAAATAATCATGTTTTCTCTTTGAATTAAGATCATTTTTTCATTGGCAGATGTGTGTTCTTGTGTGCAGGTTTATTATAATTAATTAAAACAATAAAAAACATTTTTTGTTACTTGAAATAAAATGAACGTTAACTAACTTAAATAAAATTTAGAACAATTTAAGTTATTTTAATGCAGAAAGTTGCCAAGGCAAGATATTTTTTTAACTTAATGCACTAAAACTGAAATAAAAATTACAATAACTATTTAGACATATTTATACACACACACACAAATCACTAAAACATCTTAAATCACATTTGAATATATAAAGTAAAATATAGAAAACTAATATAAAAAATACATAAAGTAAAAAAAAAACGAAAACAATTTTTTAATAAAAAATAAAATAGTATCTCAATGATAATAAACTAACACTGGTTTTAAACATAAACTCACTTCAATTTAATACATTTTGACCCACTATCATCTTCTCCAGTAAATGCATCTTGATTTATGAATGTTTAGATAACGAGGAAACTGGAAAACGAGACAGAAACACTGAGGAGAGCATCATGCAGTGCACAGGTGTGTGTGTGTGTGTGTGTGTGTGTGTGTTTTACCTGAGATATCTGAGCGCTTCCACACACTCCTGATCCCTGTTGCTCATCTTCACTGAATTAAAGCCCGAGCTGAAGGAGTTTCAGTGCTTTACTTCTTCTCGTCTCACTTCTGCTCGTGATGTGAGAAGATGAAGCTCGTAATGAGAGTCGGCCGCGCGAGAGCCAATCAGAGAGCAGCAGGAGCAGGAGGAGCCTTCTGATTGGCTGATGGGATTCTTCACGCTGACCCGAGAGAGTCGCACATCTTCATCACACACTGAAGATTCGCTCAGTGTTTACATTATAATATCCGTGTGAATGCTGTTGATACTGATGGAGCCTTCATGCAAACCAGGGGCATTTACAAGTATTATTATTAAAAATGAAAACGAGGAATAGTTCCTCATCCTGTGGAAATGCAAATCCTGAACAATGCTGTTGTTGTGAAGCGGGTTTTTTGTCCCTTAGCATGTTTGTCTGGTTTTCCAGCATAAACAAATGTCTGAATGTGATTCAAAACATCAAAGCAAGAGTCACTGTAATCTGAACTGAACATGAAGACAGTCATGATTGTTAGTTTAGTAGTGGATGATTAACGTGAACTTGACTTCACATCTACTAAAACACACTGAAACATGAAGAAAAGCGAAAGAAGATCCTGATGAAGTGTGTGTGAGTGATTAAACTGCTTACAATCAACTCGAGTTAAATACTCACGTGACATGCCTGATTTCGTCTCGCAGATCACGTGATTGAGTCCATCAGTTCTGTTTAAGGCTTTTATATGGGTTTATAAATGTTCATAAACATTTATGGGTGTTAACTGTGCATCGAATTATGTCATATTCAGATGAGTGCATAAAAATCCAGTGTTACAGTGAGTCTGAGTTCCTCCTAATCATGCCCGGGAAGATCTTTTGTTTCCATGGTGATTTGATAACATTTATTAAGTACATTACTTAACATTATTTTTTATTTTAAGTCCACCAGTAGTCAATAATTTTATCACTTAAAACTCAACTTTGATCACCAAAATTACATTTGTTTGTTTTTTGCCATTGAAAAAAAATTGAATGTAACTCGACACCCTCGCCTCATTTAGTATGCGCGGTTCTATGAATATGCAGATGAGCCCCGCCTCCACTCACTCACTCAGCGATCCACTGGGTGACGATCACACGTTGATCTGATTGGTTACAAGGTCGTTTGTGACGTCAGAAACACCAGCGATTTCAAACCGTGTTTTTGAGACTGTCTAATGGCGCTTTTCCATTACCAGTACCAGCTCGCCTCGCCTCGACTCGCTTTTCGCTCCGTTTTCCATTGCAGAAAGTACCGCCACAAATAGTACCCGGTCGTCATAGCGACGCATTTCGTTCCTCGTTGCCCCATCAAGCTCTCGCTGGATCCTCTCTTCGGGCAACCAAACAAAGGAATGTCTGCACCTCCTCGTTTGAGCACGGCGTATTCTTCCGAGTTGCCATAATAATAGTAGTAGGTTTAGTAACTATCTCTGGCCAAACTATTTAAAAATGGCGGGGTTATTCTGGATACTCCATCTGGCGCGTGCAATGATGACGCAGATTCTCTGTGACCAATCAGCAGTCGGCATTGTTTTCACGTCACATTTTAGTATCGCCTTAGCTCGCTTAGAACCTCGCCGGAGGTGGTACGAAAAAAAGTACCCGAAAGCAGGTACAGGTACAACTTTTACACAGTGGAAAACCAAACAAAGGCGAGTCGAGTCGAGCCGAGCCGAGGCGAGCTGGTACTGTGTAGTGGAAAAGCGCCATTTGGTTCACTGCAGTTTTAAGGAGGAAATACTCAGCAATGCTGTCGACTTATGAACTTACACATGGTGTGTCTTAAAGCGTATTAAAAACACCATATAGACAAACATTAAAAGCTTGATTTTTATTTTATTTATTTTTACCAAAGGGGGACTTTAATATTTTTAGGAGATTTTATGGTGTTTAATTATATTTATGAAATAGTTATGATAAATCTTGAATGCTTTGGAGCAACACACTGAAGTTTGGTCTCTTTTTAAAGACGACACTATTGCTGAAGTGAAAAAAGAGGAAAAAAAGAAAAGAAAAGTTGTTTTATTCCATTACTCTAAAAAAAATGCATAAAAATAAATAATATGAAATGTATATATTCCAAAACATGTTTCCAAAACTCAGGAAAAACTGAGAAAATCAAAGCCATAAATCTGAACAAGTTGTGCTCTAAATTTGAGGTTGACACCTCAAAACATGAGCTTTCAGTGAGATTAATCGCACTACCGTCTCCCATTCATTTCAATGCGCTCATTTGCGAACAATACAAGTGTGACTGTTATTCAGGACTACAGACTACCGTGTAAACTACAGAAACGCATCATGTTCAGTCTATACGTGCGTACTCCTCCACAGTGACGCCGCCACCTACTGGCCTGACATGAGTATTACAGCGCTCGGGCGACTCCGCTGAGCCGTGAACGGGGTTGTTTCGACAAACGCGAAAAACACAATGAAAAAACTAAGTTTTTAGCACATCGTTGTCGTGTAAACGTGCCATAATGTTAATAAATACTGTAACAAATGTATTTTTTTAGTCACTGCATTAACTAGTGTTATTAAAGGGACCTTAACATCAATAAATGCAGTGCAGAAAACAAACTAACGGCAGAGAGAAACAAGGGAGGACACCAGAGCATCTGAGAGGAAAAGTACAGATATTTAATATGGAAACATTTACAGTGTGAACAGAATAACACGCCTCTGTGCAGCAGGGCATGCTGGGATAGCTGCCGCCTACACGTACCACTGGAAGCCGAACTTCTTGTGGAGCAACTCCTCACGGGGTCGAAGGTTAAAGAGCTCCTCTGTGACCGGAGGGACCCAGCGGTCCGTGTGGAACGCCTTCTCCCCGACCTGAGACAGAGGAAAGCAGCTTAACTCCTGAATCTCCACGGGTCATGTGACCACGCTCAGAAACAACGAAACGTGCGTCAGAACCTTCCAGCCGGGAACGTCCCTCATGATCACAGCCTCCTCCTCCAGGTTCTCCCGCAGCATCCGCAGCGTTCTGCAGGACAAACACCAGTCGTCACGCCCCCTGCCTCTCACTGAGTCCCGCCCCCGACTCTGTGATTGGTCGAGGCAGGGGGTGACGTCATGCAGATCATTGGGTCTCATTCGCCAAGCGTGAGTTATGCGTATGAACATTCATCCTCACATACAAATCATGACTCGGCAGTAAATCTCATACTGACATGTATTCTGGATTTAGGGAAAATAAACAAATAATTGAAATCATACAAACTGCACAATTACCCCTGGGTGATGATGTAATTGTGTCGAGACGCAGATGCGCGGTTTCTCTGCTAATGAGAGCTCTGTAATCTAATGCTTAATGCTAACTCATGCTAGCAGCGTGTTAAAACTTACTAGCAGCATGCTAATTCATGCTAGCAATGTGCTTAAACTTGCAAGCAACATGCTAATTCATGTTAACATGCTAGATTTTTTTTTGCAATGTGCCGAAGCTTATTAGCAACATGCTAATTCATGGTAACAATGTGTTCAAACTTACTACCATGCCAATTAATACTAACAACTTGCTAAAACTTACAATGAACATGTTAATTCATGTTTACAATGTGTTTAAACTTACTAGCAACAAGATACTAATAACAATGTGCTAAAACTTATTAACATGCTAATTAACGCTAACAACGTATCTAACATGTTGCTAATTCATGCTAGCAGCATGCTAAATCATGTTATCAATGTGCTAATTCATAGTAGAAACATGTTAGCAATAAAATATGATTAAAACCATGTGAAAACATGCAAGCAATGTGTTAAGAACATGCTAATTAATGCTAACAGCGTCCTAAAACATGTTAGCAACATTTTAAAACATGCTAGCAAAATGCTAAATCATTAACAATGTGTTAAAATATGTTTGCAACATTTTAACTACATGTTTTAATAGAATCTTCAAGCTTTTCAGTGTTATTTCGAACGTTCAGACACATCAGCAGTGTTTGATGGCGGGTTCCGCTCGTGTTTGGAGAGCGCTGCGTTCGCTCACGGAAGCATGAAGCGAGTTTAGTCTGATGCTCACCGTCGGTCCTGTTCGGCCTGTAGCAGCGGCAGAAGCCCGATCCGAGCCTCCAGCTCCTCGATCTGCAGACGCCTGTGAAGAAGAGGAGGAGGAGGAAGAGGTCAGGACTGACGGCGCGACACACGGGCGGCTAAAGCGGCGAGGCGAGACTCACCTGCGCTCGCGGTTCCAGCGGAAAAGCCTCCAGTATCCAAACACCAGGATCCCGACGCCGATCCCAAACATGCTGTAACCTGGGAACGACACACACATCCCCGTCACGTCACGGACTGACATCAGTAGCGCTGCAAGATTACCCGTTAGAAGATCGCGATATCGAAGCACACACTCGCGAGCTTATTCCTCAATGCTGAACGATTCGTCTCTGTATATTAACCCTTCGATGAGTGCCATCACAGGGAACATTCAGATCCGTGTTCTGATCCGGAGAGCCGTCGTCATGCGTCGGTATAAAACAGCTTCACTTTTCAGCAGTGTCATTGTTTCTGTCTTACAGTCAGTCATATTATCACAGAAGTACTGGAGTAAAGGGTTATAGTTCTGATAAAAACACTGATGTCTACAGTAGCGATTAAAATTTAAAGTAACTTTCTGCTTCAAATAAAGATTGTATCGATTACATTGTTACACCAGTAGGTGGCGCCAAGTGACTCAAAAATATAAGTCATTGAATCATCACTCAAGAGATTTTATTTAAATAATTCATTCAGATTATTAACAGTCAATCATTTAATCCCTTAAAAATCATCTATGATCACCAAAATTACATATTTATTTAAACATTTAATATTTTTCATCCTTGGGGAAAAAAAAGTCGTCATGCCTTAAAATATCTTGAATGTAACTCGACACCCTCGCCTCATTTAGTATGCGCGGCTCTATGAATATGCAGATGAGCCCCGCCTCCACTCACTCACTCAGCTCAGAGATCCACTGGTTGACGATCACACGTTGATCTGATTGGTTACAAGGTCGTTTGTGACGTCAGAAACACCAGCGATTTCAAACCGTGTTTTTGAGACTGTCTTTGGTTCATTGCAGTTTTAAGGAGGAAATACTCAGCAATGCTGTCGACTTATGAACTTACACATGTGTGTCTTAAAGCGTATTAAACACCACATAGACATAAACAACATTAAACACTGGATTTACACCACAGGGGGACTTTAAGCAGTTTTAATTGACTGACTCTAGTAAATTAGCCTAGATTTTTTTAGTTGTCTGTTCAGAATCGTGATTTCTATTTGAAACAATATAATCGTGATTGTCAGTGTATCCAGAATCAAGTCACATACAGCAGGAGATTAAACACGAATCAAGCTTTAAACTAGAGGGAAATCACTCAAGTTTACACTGTCTTCATTTCCAGACTGTAAACAGCTCTACTTTAACGTGGAATATGATTAAACATAATCGTTAGTGAGTTTGATCAATAACAGACTGTGTTAATGACTAACTCTTCACTCTTAAAGCTCGATTAGATGGTGTTTACAGTGATTATTTAAAGCAGAATCTCGCTCAGGGTGTTTGAGATGATGATGACCCAGTTCAACTCTGTGTGTGTGTGTGTGTGTGTGTGTGTGTGTGATGAACCCCGCACTGATCACCGCGCTAACCCTCCTCACTCACTCACACACACACTAACCGGACAGTCCTCTCCGAGGCAGGTTCCTCCGGTAGTCCACGGGCCCGTATCCCCCGGGCGGAGGCATGTCCTGCTTCACCTTGGACGCCGCCATCTTACCGTCAGCGCCGCTTCGGAAGCCGGAAGCGTATTCCTCTTCTTCTTCTTCGGCTGCGGCGAGTGCGACTGCGCGCTGCTCTCTAGCGCCCCTGCCACTCAGACTCCAGCTATGCGTGTGTGTGTGTGTGTGTGTGTGTGTGTGTGTGTGTGTGTGTGTGTGTGTGTGTGTGTGTGTGTGTGTGTGTGTGTGTCACAGACAGAGCGACACGCGTCATAATCTGAAAATCCGTCTCCATTTCCTTGTCATTTCTGACTTATACTTATAACAAAAAAACAAAACAATGTCTAAAAGCTAAACAACCCAGAAATAAGTTTGTATAAGCGGTCGACCCCAAAACCGAGCGTGTAAGGACACAGAAGTGGATAGGCTGGAACGAATGGGTAAATTGTGGGATCCTGACACTCAATATACACTATAAATACGTAAGTGTGCAGAAAACATTTAGTCACTGGCAAGTCAAATATCGAAATGTCAATTTTATACATTATATTCCTGTAAGCTACGCTATTATCCATAGATTGTAAGCTATTATCGCGTTAGTTCTCAGAGGATTATACGTATAGTATTGTATATAGTAGGTCTCGAGTGCCTGTGTCCACTTCCGTCTCCTTAAACGCTCGTTTTTTGGGGGTCGGCCGCTTATAAAACGTATTTCTGGGTTGTTTAGCTTGTATGCTGTACACATTGTCACATAACAGCTTTTAGACATTGTTTAGTCTTTTGTTATAAATGACGAGGCAATACAGAGTCAATGGAGACGGTGGGATTGTGTCCCCCCCTCCGGTGGGCGTGGCCTAAACGCGCACTGGCTCTATGTTCATAAACATAAAACATGTTCATCCATCATAAACTGTATGTGAGATTAAAATAAGCGTGTGCCAAAATATAGTATGATGAAGAGAGTGTGTCCCGGATAATCTACTATTCCCGGTGGATTTTCGAAGTGTGGATCCGTGCTCACCCACAATTCCCTGCGCTTTGGAGGCGGAACCGACCCGTCTATGGGAGGAACTACAAACACGAGTAAAAAAAAAAAAACTACAACATGGCGAAGACGGTGAGAGGTTTGATAAATGTTTGAGTGACTAATCAAAGTTCAACCTGAATTTTTTTTATTTATTTAATGTTATTCATGTTATATTGAAAAAACAACAACATTATTATCAGTTAAAACAGTAAAAAAAAAAAAAAAAAAAAAATCAGGACTTTTACGAATAGAACGTACAAAGGAACAGCATTTATTTGAAATAAAATCTTTTGTAACATTATTGATGTCTTTACTGTAACTTTTGATCAATTTAATAAATAGAATGATAAATAGAAGTATGAAGAATGTGTCTTGAGCATCAGATCCTCATATTAGAGTGATTTCTGAAGGATCATGTGACACTGAAGACTGGAGTAATGATGCTGGAAATTCAGCTTTGATCACAGGAATAAATTACACTTTACTGTATATTCACACAGAAAACAGCTGATTTACATTACAATAATATTTCACTGTTTTACTGTATTTTTTTGTATTTTTAATCAAATAAATGCAGGCTTGGTGAGCAGAAGAGACTCTTTTAAAAACGTTAGAAATCTTACGATCCAAAAGTTTTGAACGGCAGTGTGTGTGTGTGTGTGTGTGTGTGTTCTGATGAGATGAACATGTTATCTGATAGTTTTGTCTAATATTCGTCTCTGTCTCAAAGATAAACTACAACTCACGGCTTCATTAAAACACTGGAACTGAGAGAATGAAAGGGTTAAACTTTATTACAGGAACAAAGATCAATCTAACAAACTAACTTTGTGAATGTTGCAGGAAGCAAATGTAACAAAACTGTGACATCATCCGTTCGTGGGCGGGAACATCATGAATATTTAGACAGAATCCTCACGGCCAATAGGAACGAATCCTCACGGCCAATAGGAACGAATCCTCACGGCCAATAGGAACGATGCATGAGGTTTAGTGTGCAGAGTTTACCCAATCAGAGCTGGGCGTTCCGCCTTCATCATCAGATGTTAAATGAAGCCGATAAACACAGATGCTTTAAACAGATCATAATCAGGGCATACAGATGATCTCTTAATTAAAGCAGTTATTAATGAAATCACCCCAGAAACTGTTTGAAGCAAATGTTTTATATATAGAGAATCCACCGTATGCAAACACACACTATAATTCTTAGTGACTGCAAAAATATCGACAAATGTTTTAAACTTCGACTCGTTTAAAGAAAACTAACTAATTCAGACGGAGTCAATGGAAGGTCAACTTAAACAATACTAATTAAAAACAAACCCTCACAGATTGTGTGTTCGGGTCAAACGTGTGACGACAAACACACACACACACACACACACACACACACACACACACATCCTTCAGTTGAAATTACACACAGTTATATAATTTAACAGTCAGAGAAATCTAAATAAACACACACACACACACACACACACACACACACACACACACACACACTCACACACACACACACACACACACACAGTGTGAAAGCGGCTCGCTTGCATCCATCAGTTCTGATGTTTTTGGTTTGTTTTCAGTCTTTTCCTCTTGTTCTGCAGAGAGTCTTTTATAAGTGATCTGATCGGTCCGGTTCAGATGCGGTTCAGATGTTTAGATCCGGTTCAGATGCAGTTTAGATCCGGTTCAGATGTTCAGATGCGGTTTAGATCCGGTTCAGATGCGGTTTAGATGTTCAGATGCGGTTTAGATCCGGTTCAGATGCGGTTCAGATGTTCAGATGCGGTTTAGATCCGGTTCAGATGCGGTTTAGATGTTCAGATGCGGTTTAGATCCGGTTCAGATGTTCAGATGCGGTTTAGATCCGGTTCAGATGTGGTTCAGATGTTCAGATGCGGTTTAGATCCGGTTCAGATGCGGTTTAGATGTTCAGATGCGGTTTAGATCCGGTTCAGATGCGGTTTAGATGTTCAGATGCGGTTTAGATCCGGTTCAGATGTTCAGATGCGGTTTAGATCCGGTTCAGATGCGGTTTAGATGTTTAGATCCGGTTCAGATGCGGTTTAGATCCGGTTCAGATGTTCAGATGCAGTTTAGATCCGGTTCAGATGTTCAGATGCGGTTTAGATCCGGTTCAGATGTGGTTCAGATGCGGTTTAGATCCGGTTCAGATGCGGTTTAGATGTTCAGATGCGGTTTAGATCCGGTTCAGATGCGGTTTAGATGTTCAGATGCGGTTTAGATCCGGTTCAGATGTGGTTCAGATGTTCAGATGCGGTTTAGATCCGGTTCAGATGCGGTTTAGATGTTTAGATCCGGTTCAGATGCGGTTTAGATCCGGTTCAGATGTTCAGATGCAGTTTAGATCCGGTTCAGATGTTCAGATGCGGTTTAGATGTTCAGATGCGGTTTAGATCCGGTTCAGATGCGGTTCAGATGTTCAGATGCGGTTTAGATCCGGTTCAGATGTTCAGATGCGGTTTAGATCCGGTTCAGATGTGGTTCAGATGTTCAGATGCGGTTTAGATCCGGTTCAGATGCGGTTTAGATGTTCAGATGCGGTTTAGATCCGGTTCAGATGCGGTTTAGATGTTCAGATGCGGTTTAGATCCGGTTCAGATGTGGTTCAGATGTTCAGATGCGGTTTAGATCCGGTTCAGATGCGGTTTAGATCCGGTTCAGATGTGGTTTAGATCCGGTTCAGATCCGGTTCAGATGCGATGTGAGAGTGAAAAGCCCTTGGATGAATAAACCTGTGTAAGCGTCTCGGCACTCTGGCGTGAACAGACACACACACACACACACGTCCTGATTCCCAGACTGATCCCGAGCTTCACTTCCAGGAGTTTGCGGTGTGTGAGACGGTGTGTGAGACGGTGTGTGACGGGATCATGTCCAGCAGAAACTCTCTGTGCCGCTCCAGCGCTGACGACGACTTGTGTCCCGACAAACTGGGGTTCATGTAGGCCATCGTCACACCTGCCACACACACACACACACACACACAGAATGAGTAAACAATGACAGAACGATCATTTCCGCGTGAGTTATCTCAGTGTGTGAGCGCCAAATGTATTTGAAGATCAGAAAATAGACTGAACTATTGCGACTTTCCATCTCAGAATTGCGTGTTATAAAGTCAGAATTGTCCGATTTAAACTCGCAGTTGTGAGATAAAAAGTCGCAATTATATTTTTAAAAGTTGTATTCTGTGGCGGAAAACGAGCTTCCATAGAACTGACGAGTTTAATGAGTGTAGGGAGACTCCATTACATCATGGGAGTGGGCGGAGCTAAAGAGCTTTCTACAACTCTCTGATTGGTGGAATTTTCTGCACAGCATCATGGGTAATGTAGTTTTTCAATTCTGCTTTTAAACTTGATTTTAAAAATAAGTTGAAATAATGCGAACAGATGGTTTCGACAAAAGCATAAACCATCGATTAACTCAGTCTTTAAAGATCTTTCCTTCAAAATCCAGTTCCCCTATGGAGAAAATAGTGTTTTGATTGGTTATTGTGGGATTGTGGGCGGTTCCTGAAGTCTGATTGGTTATTGTGGGCGGTCCCTGAAGTCTGATTGGTTATTGTGGGATTGTGGGCGGTTCCTGAAGTCTGATTGGTTATTGTGGGCGGTCCCTGAAGTCTGATTGGTTATTGTGGGCGGTTCCTGAAGTCTGATTGGTTATTGTGGGCGGTCCCTGAAGTCTGATTGGTTATTGTGGGCGGTTCCTGAAGTCTGATTGGTTATTGTGGGCGGTTCCTGAAGTCTGATTGGTTATTGTGGGCGGTTCCTGAAGTCTGATTGGTTATTGTGGGCGGTTCCTGAAGTCTGATTGGTTATTGTGGGCGGTTCCTGAAGTCTGATTGGTTATTGTGGGCGGTTCCTGAAGTCTGATTGGTTATTGTGGGGGGTTCCTGAAGACTGATTGGTTATTGTGGGCGGTTCCTGAAGTCTGATTGGTTATTGTGGGCGGTTCCTGAAGTCTGATTGGTTATTGTGGGCGGTTCCTGAAGTCTGATTGGTTATTGTGGGGGATTCCTGAAGTCTGATTGGTTATTGTGGGGGGTTCCTGAAGTCTGATTGGTTATTGTGGGGGGTTCCTGAAGTCTGATTGGTTATTGTGGGCGGTTCCTGAAGTCTGATTGGTTATTGTGGGGGGTTCCTGAAGTCTGATTGGTTATTGTGGGGGGTTCCTGAAGTCTGATTGGTTATTGTGGGCGGTTCCTGAAGTCTGATTGGTTATTGTGGGCGGTTCCTGAAGACTGATTGGTTATTGTGGGCGGTTCCTGAAGTCTGATTGGTTATTGTGGGCGGTTCCTGAAGTCTGATTGGTTATTGTGGGCGGTTCCTGAAGTCTGATTGGTTATTGTGGGCGGTTCCTGAAGTCTGATTGGTTATTGTGGGGGGTTCCTGAAGTCTGATTGGTTAGCAGCATTAGTTGGTTCAGACCGGTGAAATAACCCAAATAGACGATCACATGAGATCAGCCAATAGAAGAAAAGCTAATAAAGATGACAACAGCACAACGCTACTAGAAAATGAAACGCTAATTTAAACACGCGAGTAACCCGCTATGGCGCTAAAACACTCGGCGTGTGTGAGGAGTGTGAGCAGAATCTGTACCTGCTGCTCCGCGGCTCCTCTTCCTCCAGCCAGAGGTCGTGGGGTCACGGCTCCTGATGACCTCTGACCCCTGACGCACTGCATGCTGACCCGGCCTGTGGACCACTGCGTTCTGCAGTCGAGGAGAAGAAGAAGAAGAAGAGATGGAGCGAATCCCAGATGCCGGCAGGCCACGGGACGCCGGAGACACCTGAGGAAACACACACCAGTCAAGCTGCACGGTTATGTGTGTGTGAGTGAGTGAGAGAGAGAGAGAGAGAGTGTGTGTGTGTGTGTGTGTGAGTGAGTGTGTGTGTGTGTGTGAGTGAGTGTGTGTGAGAGTGTGAGTGTGTGTGAGAGATTCACTCACTCACTCACTCACTCACTCACTCACTCACTCACTCACTCACTCACTCACTCACTCACTCACTCACTCACTCACTCACTCACTCACTCACTCACTCACTCACTCACTCACTCACTCACTCACTCACACACTCACACACTCACACACTCACACACTCACACACACACACACACACACACACACACACACACACACACACACACACACACACACACACACACACACACACACACACACACACACACACACACACACACACACACACACACTCACTCACTCACTCATAAACACAGTGTTTGTCTCCGTCTAATGGAGGAATAATGTGTGTAACTTCTGTTGCTGTTTACGGTCAGGGACTATTTCTTCCAGCGGAAGGAAGGCTTTTAGAGATTTTACTTCATGAAAGTTGCATAGATACATATTTATCAGCTTTAATATTTGTATTGTGTGCTAAGCGTTTAATAACAGCAATAATGTCCTCGAGGCTAGTGCTGTGTCGGGAATAACTCGGCTTCGTGTCGAGCCTAACAACGCCCTCAGCCGTGACCTATGCAGAGAGAGGCGGAGCCAGCGTTATACCTGTTTGATGGCTGCGGGGGGGCGGCTCATCTGCCCCCTGTGAGCCGATGATGATGATGATGATGATGATGATGATGATGTGGTCTTCTGGATGCGCTGCTCGATCTCCTGCTCCTGTTGAAGAGCCTTCACGAACGCCGCCTTCAGCTGACTGGTGTGCTGGGCCTTCAACGCCTGCTTCTGATTGGCTGACAGGCACTGCTCACACACGATGGCTCCGCCCCCGTCCTCACACCAGCGGCTGGTGAAGTCCGTCTCACACTGACGACAGCAGGAGGGCTCTCCACTGACCACTCGCCCAGCGTACACACCCTGCTGACCTGACACACACACACACATTATAACCAGCACTGCCTGTGTTTCTTAACTGTGAGTGTAAATGCAATTAAGAAAAATAACGCTCAAATGATCACTTTGCTACAGTTTTTGCTTGAACATGTTAAACATATCAAATCATTTCTGTAATACATTTTCATTTTGCAACTTATAAAGCATTAAAATATGCATTAAATTTACATATTAAAAGAAGTGTATGAAATGGCAAATGCAAATTATATAATTAAATTTTCATTTTGCACAAAACGTTGCACAAATGTAATGGAAAATGTAAATTTAAATACAGAAATGCAGTGTCATTTTGCACATTTAATTTCAAATTGAATATTGCTACCAATATGCTTCCATATTTCCGTGGCAATAACCAACACCGTATGGGTCAAAATTATATATTTTTCTTTTATGCCAAAAATCATTAGGATATTAAGAAAAGGACCATGTTCCATGAAGATATTTTGTGAATTTCCTACCGTAAATATATATAAAAAAATTGTGAGTGGATGCAGCAAATCACGATCATAAATGCACGACTTTAAAGGAGATTTTCTGCACCCTCAGATTCCAGATCTTCAATAGTTGTATCGGCCAAATATTGTCCTGTCCTAACACATCACACATCACACATCACACACCACACACCAACACACCACACACCACACACCAACACACCACACACCACACACCAACGGAACGCTCCTTTATCCAGCTTTAGCTCTCGGATGATGTACACATCTCTATTTCTAAAGGAATTGGCCTGTGACTGGTTCTGTGATCCAGGGTCACAAATCTCAACTGTGTGATTATTTATATCAACAAAATCAAACCTTAATATCTTCATGCCTTATAGCTGGGGGGTACTAAGCTGAGTGTGTGTGTGTGTGTGTGTACCTCGGCCCAGAGACTCCAGCAGGCTGTGCACAACCTCCTCCAGTGTGTGTGTGTGTGTGTGTGTGTGTGTGTGTGTGTGTACCTCGGCCCAGAGACTCCAGCAGGCTGTGCACCACCTCCTCCAGTGTATGTGTGTGTGTGTGTGTGTACCTCGGCCCAGAGACTCCAGCAGGCTGTGCACCACCTCCTCCAGTGTGTGTGTGTGTGTGTGTGTGTGTGTGTGTGTGTACCTCGGCCCAGAGACTCCAGCAGGCTGTGCACCACCTCCTCCAGTGTGTGTGTGTGTTTGTGTGTGTGTGAGTGTGTGTGTGTGTGTGTGTGTACCTCGGCCCAGAGACTCCAGCAGGCTGTGCACCACCTCCTCCAGTGAGTGTGTGTGTGTGTGTGTGTGTACCTCGGCCCAGAGACTCCAGCAGGCTGTGCACCACCTCCTCCAGTGTGTGTGTGTGTGTGTGTGTGTGTGTGTGTGTGAGTGTGTGTGTGTACCTCGGCCCAGAGACTCCAGCAGGCTGTGCACCACCTCCTCCAGTGTGTGTGTGTGTGTGTGTGTGTGTGTGTACCTCGGCCCAGAGACTCCAGCAGGCTGTGCACCACCTCCTCCAGTGTGTGTGTGTGTGTGTGTGTGTGTGTGTGTGTGTGTGTACCTCAGTCCAGAGACTCCAGCAGGCTGTGCACCACCTCCTCCAGTGTGTGTGTGTGTGTGTGTGTGTGTGTGTACCTCGGCCCAGAGACTCCAGCAGGCTGTGCACCACCTCCTCCAGTGTGTGTGTGTGTGTGTGTGTGTGTGTGTGTGTGTGTACCTCGGCCCAGAGACTCCAGTAGGCTGTGCACCACCTCCTCCAGTGTGTGTGTGTGTGTGTG
Organism: Rhinichthys osculus; assembly: GCA_029959095.1. Taxonomy (NCBI): domain Eukaryota; kingdom Metazoa; phylum Chordata; class Actinopteri; order Cypriniformes; family Leuciscidae; genus Rhinichthys; species Rhinichthys osculus. The sequence continues at coordinate 576,086 of JARWKJ010000007.1, read as the reverse complement.
TGTGTGTGTGTGTGTGTACCTCGGCCCAGAGACTCCAGTAGGCTGTGCACCACCTCCTCCAGTGTGTGTGTGAGTGTGTGTGTGTGTGTACCTCGGCCCAGAGACTCCAGCAGGCTGTGCACCACCTCCTCCAGTGTGTGTGTGAGTGTGTGTGTGTGTGTACCTCGGCCCAGAGACTCCAGTAGGCTGTGCACCACCTCCTCCAGTGTGTGTGTGTGAGTGTGTGTGTGTGTGTGTGTGTACCTCGGCCCAGAGACTCCAGTAGGCTGTGCACCACCTCCTCCAGTGTGTGTGTGAGTGTGTGTGTGTGTGTACCTCGGCCCAGAGACTCCAGCAGGCTGTGCACCACCTCCTCCAGCCCCAGTAGGTAGAGGAACTGGAGACTGGCGGCCGAGGGCATGAAGGTGAGCTGGGTTGCGAGTGGTTTGGCCGGCGGGATCTCCAGAAGAGCGTTCTCCAGCTGTTTCCGCAGAGCCAGCTTCACTGACGCCACACACTCGCCAGCGCTCGCCGGCTTCAGGCTCGACCCCGCGGTCTGAGGGAACAGCAGCGCAACATTCACTAAACACTCAATCGGGATCTTCTCTATTAAAATGTTCTTGCCTCTGTGTTCAGTATTAAGCCTCATCCTTCCCTCGCTCTTCGCAACATCTCTCCCTCGCGGGTCACAATGACCCGAACAGAGTTAGTTCCAGTGACGAATAATTTGACATTTTCACAGACGAAAACGAGACGATATGACGAATATCTATCGACATTTTCCTCAACGAATAAAAACTAGATAACAAATGTTCGGTAAGGAGGATTTGGGAAGAGATCCAGTGAGAGCTGGTGTGTGTGTGTGTGTGTGCAGCACCTGGTTGATGAGCAGAAGGCTGGCGCTGGGGATGGAGGCGGTGCGGACGAGGCCCGGCTGGAGGAGGCGGTGGCCCTGAGCGCTGGGCCCCAGCAGGAGTGGAGGAGGCCCGGAGGAGGAGCTCTGCTGGCGGAGACTGCACATCTGCTGTGGCGTCACTGAGAGAGACTGCACACACACACACACACACACCTCAGCACTGCAGAACACACTTCTCTCACTCAGTCTCGTTTACAGTCCTAATATCTAAAAACTCTTAAATCAAGATCAGTGAAACGCCATAAGATATTAAGTCTTGTTTTCTGGGTAAATAAATCAAAATTAAGTGAGTTGTTGCTTTATATTTTCTACTCCAAAGTGAGTCCTGCACCTTCTCCAATTTCTTTATTGGTCACGCAAAGTTAACCATTTGAAAAGCATATAAAATCTGATCTTTAAAAATTGGTGTATAAATGCAAATGCTATTTTTGTGAATGATGATGAAGATGATGATGATGATGATGATGATGAAGATGATGATGATGATGATGATGAGGATGATGATGAAGATGATGATGGAGTGCTTCAGTGGTGTTGTTGAAATTTTTATGGAATTAATATTGAACTAAAATTGTATTTATTATTCATTGTTATTAAGTTTTGTTATCAATTATAAAAATGTGATGACCATTTTAAAAAAGTGTGTTCAACGTCTCTCTTTCTCCGTCAGCGTGTGTGTGTGTGTGTGTGTGTGTGTGTGTTCTTCTGCGTTTAAAATTGTTCGAATGTGTAAACTGGCGAGACAAAACACGTCCAAATGATAAACGTTAAAGTGAAAGTTAACCCCGTGCGGATCCCCTCACCTGTCCGTCTGACTCACCTGAGCTCCTCTGACCAGCGCTGGCATGATCAGCTGAGTGTGTTTGGTCACATGACCACCGCGCACTAGTGGAGGAGGAGCCACCGTCCCAGAAGGCCGAGCGGGAACCACCTGATGAACCAGTCAACCAATCAGACTCACTACAGCTGTGCCCAGAGTCTCAGGCATTATAGAGTTAATCAGAGCACGTTCAGCCAGAAGAGTTTACAGTTCTGCACTTTATCAGAAGAGATTTACACTGCACTTGTGGAATACATCACATCAGTCCATGCAGAACCTGTGGATCGAACACAGGACCTTGGTGTTGCAATCTGTATTTGGTGTGTGTGTGTGTGTGTGTGTGTGTGTGTGTGTGAGCAACATGACATCATGACTTTGCGTAAACATACACGCCACTTTCAAGTCAAGTGGCGTGTTATCTATAAGCATTTTGAGCTATCAGTGTGTATGTCCACGCCGAAATCTTTTGCGTGTATGTCTACGCCGTTAAATGTCAGAGCGAAACAAAGCAAAATCTATATCTACATCTGTGGAGCGATATTTCTTTTCCTAGGATGGTAGGAGAAGACTCATAAATGGAATTAACCCCAGTGACAGGTAGGTTTAGGGACGGGGTTGGGGTAGGTCATATATTTATATATACATAATACAGTAATATAACGTTAAGTCAAAGGCGTTGATAAACACGCTGAAAAGCCATTATGCGTGTTGATAGCACGCCAAAAATGGAAATACGAATTGGCGTGTCATACATACGCCATTTCATGAGATCAGTCTGGTGTGAGCGTGTGTGTGTGAGTGAGTGTGTGTGTGTGTGTGTGAGCGAGTGTGTGTATGAGAGCGTGTGTGTGTGTGTGTGAGAGCGAGTGTGTGTATGAGAGCGTGTGTGTGTGTGTGTGTGTGTGTGTGTGTGTGTGTGTGAGCGAGTGTGTGTGTGTGTGAGAGTGTCATTGAGTGAGTGAGTGTGTGAGTGAGTGAGTGAGTGTGTGTGTGTGTGTGTGAGCGAGTGTGTGTATGAGAGCGTGTGTGTGTGTGTGTGTGTGAGCGAGTGTGTGTGTGAGCGTGTGTGTGTGTGTGTGTGTAAGGGACTCACAGGTTGTGCAGCTTTAGCAGTTGTTGAGCTCTTCAACAGAGGAGGAAGAACAGCAGACACTGAAATCACCGGCTGATCAGACACACAGAATAAACCGGATCTGTAACTCGGACTTTAACACACCAACACATGACACTAATAACACTAATAACACTAACAGTAATCGCTGGCTCAGGATACTGTGCAATATCCAGCCAATTTTATTTGTAAACAGAGTTTGACTCTTACTTTTTTTTCAAAGAACTTTAGGGGATGTGTGTGTGTGTGTGTGTGTGTGTGTGTGTGTGTGTGTGTGTACCTTCTGTCCGCTGGAGTCGGTGTGTGTTTGACTGTGTCTGATCTTCTTCAGCAGGATGAGTGTGTGTGTGTGTGTGTGTGTGTGTGTGTGTGTGTGTGTACCTTCTGTCCGCTGGAGTCGGTGTGTGTTTGACTGTGTCTGATCTTCTTCAGCAGGATGAGTGTGTGTGTGTGTGTGTGTGTGTGTGTGTGTGTGTGTGTGTGTGTGTGTGTGTGTGTGTGTACCTTCTGTCCGCTGGAGTCGGTGTGTGTTTGACTGTGTCTGATCTTCTTCAGCAGGATGAGTTTGGCCTCTTCTAACCGAAGCTCCTCCTTAAGCTGATTAATGACACACTCGCGCTCCTCTGCAGAACTCCTCTTCTCACACACACGGACACACACACACAGACATGCACACACACAGACACACACACACACGCAGACATGCACACACACAGACACACACACACACACACACAGACATGCACACACACAGACACACACACACACAGACACACACACACAGACACGCAGACATGCACACACACACACACACACAGACATGCACACACACAGACAGACACGCACACACACGCAGACATGGACACACACACATGAAAACATACAATTAAAAGTTGGATCTGCAGTGTTCCCCATTAGGGATGTCCACGAATATTCGATCTGTAATTATTATTGTAAAAATAAAACACTCTTCTAGTTTCACTGAAGCTTTGCTGGCGCTAATGCAGTGAGCCTGATGACCCAGCACTGACTCGACCCAGCACTGACTCGACCCAGCACTGACTCGACCCAGCACTGACTCGACCCAGCACTGACTCGACCCAACACTGACTCGACCCAGCACTGACTCGACCCAGCACTGACTCGACCCAGCACTGACTCGACCCAACACTGACTCGACCCAGCACTGACTCGACCCAGCACTGACTCGACCCAACACTGACTCGACCCAACACTGACTCGACCCAGCACTGACTCGACCAAGCACTGGCTCGACCCAGCACTGGCTCGACCCAACACTGACTCGACCCAACACTGACTCGACCCAGCACTGACTCGACCCAGCACTGACTCGACCCAACACTGACTCGACCCAGCACTGACTCGACCAAGCACTGGCTCGACCCAGCACTGACTCGACCCAACACTGACTCGACCCAGCACTGACTCGACCCAGCACTGACTCGACCCAGCACTGACTCGACCCAGCACTGACTCGACCCAGCACTGACTCGACCCAGCACTGACTCGCAGTCATAATCACATGCACTGGGTGGCGCTGGGGAGCGCGCTTAACAAGTGGACGGCCTCTGATCACAGAAAGTTTGGAATTACTGATGAAAATGATATTACAAAATGGAAGTACTTTTAATCAGATTAATGAATGCCCATCATGCATTATGTTCGGGAAATCGCGCGATGGAGAGGAAAACATTCCAGTGTAAGTTATGATTAATGACGAGTGACCGTCAGGCGTTTACCATCAGCTGATCCGGGACCAGTTCTCTGCAGCGGCTCCCAGCGGCCCGCGGACTGGGATCCTCGTCGGACACCACGATGACATCATCAGGAGAGGGGGAACGCGCGCTCCTCATCGCACTGACAGCACACACACACACACACACACACACACACAAAACTATTCAGACACCAGATATAATTTTTGATGTTTCCACTGGTGTGATCAGGACACTATAGTGCATTATTGTAAGTGAGGAGAGCAAAATAAAGTAAACTGTGAGATATTACACCCAAATATTCTTCATACAGAGACATTAATACACATCTGGGACCAATAATGACTCCTCCACTTTGAGCTGATCATGTTCTGCTGGAGTGTGTTTTCTGTAACTGCTAATGCTCTTTTTACACACACACTGAACAACATGAAGCATTGCTTGGTCACTGGTTGAGCTAAACTGGTATTATCTAATTGTGTAGTTAAATTTAACAGCTGACAGATATTCAACATAATTCATGTGTGAGAGTCGAACAGAAGGACGGACAAAACCAGTCAAATATCCACTGAGTTCTGCTCATGTTTATCACCATTGTCTAAACTATAGCGAATAAACTGATACTGTGAGAAATGTTGAGGGAGTCTGAGTGAATGTTGTGTGACTGTGTGTCAGATGAACACTGGTGTGTGTTATTGTGCCTGTAAAGCACATTTAAACAGTTATAAACGTGTGTGTGTGTGTGTGTGTGTGTCACTCGCTCGGGTCCAGCAGTGTGTGCTCTCTCTCTGCTGGAGTTCGTCATCAGAGCCGCACGATACTGGAGAGATACGCCATAACCCATTACATATGCGATATTAGATATGCGATAATGCTTAAGTGTGTAAAATACATTTAAATTATCTTTTAAATATGTTTAAAATTATATAACCTACATACACGGATGTTTACTTGCTACAAAAAGAATGTGAAACACGTGTGTGTGTGTATCCCGCCAGTGTTTAACTAGATTTTAATGAATTATTAGCTTTTCATCACTCACTCTAACACACACACACAAAGTGAAAGTGAAAGCAGACGAAACTGAGCGCTAGGAATGCTGGGACTTCAGTCTCCTCATAAACGTACAGTATCACTCGATGAACGGCTGTTTCTACAACAACAATCGCAAGGATGTCGGGAACTTTGGGTCGACACACACAACTTGCAGAAATTATCCTACTATTATTCTTATATTGTAGTGAATACACACACACGTTCATCATGTGTGCTTAACGGAGAGCATGATGCTATGGTCACATGGACGTTACTTTGATCTCAGACTGACGACTGAAAGTTGAACTGGTTGTGTTTCCCACGAGCGTCTCCAGCTGTGTGTGTGTGTGTGTGTGTGAGAGAGAGATCAGACTCTTCCTCTGCATTAATCACAACTAAACACACGTCACATGACCCACCGATGTTCCCTGATGTCATGTGACACCCCTCCCCCCTCCCATTCTGGAAACCATGACAACCAGCCGGCTGGAACCGGTTAGTGACACATGGCTTTCATTTTGTGAAGTGGAGGAGCGTTCAGATGCTGAGAAGATGGAGAAACTTTGGACACACACATAAATAACATATATATATATATATATATATATATATACACACTTACACTCACACACACACACTTCACTCACTCAAACACACACACTTGACTTCCTGTTCCACACTGCTCGCATGACAGCAGATTCAGCATCATCATCAAGCGTGACACAGAGGAATCATGTAGAATAACAACTGCATATTCATATCAGCGATCGATCAGCTGTGGGACATTTCCCAGAATTCCCTGCTCCTCTAAACCCTGACCTCGAGTGGCAAGCTTCCCTTCAAACCGTTGCTCAGAGACACAGAAATTAATACTCTTACTCATCAAGGACACATTAAACTGATCAAAAGTGACAGTAAAGACATTTATAATGTTACAAAAGAACTTTAAACTTTTGACACAAGATGCGAGAGGAAAATCAGTGAGACGCGGCGCAACTAACAGAGTCCCTTCAGAAACTGCCTGAGCTCACATCAGACTACCCATCATGCACTCACTCACACACACACGAAACTGGCCTGATCGTATAATATATGAGATTGCGTGTGTGTGGTAAAAGGACACAAGCTCTCGAAGCTCCGCCCCCTGTGCCGGGAGCAGCAGCTCATTTGCATTTAAAGGGACACACACACACGGTGCGTTTTTACTCGCCCTCAAAAAGTGACAATTTTAACATGCTATATAAAAATATCTGTGGGGTATTTTGAGGTAAAACTTCACACACACACTCTGGGGACATCAGAGACTTATTTTACATCTTGTGAAAAGGGTATTACAACCCCCCCATCCCCCACCCACCCACCCACCCAATCAAAGTGCCTACTGTATGCAGTAAATGGAAAATCTCTACAGCAAAAGGCCAACCGCTACATGCATTCGGTTTGTTTCTACCATTTATTAGTAATGATTTACACAGTTTGTTTACTACTTACTATTTACCTGAGCATTCAGTATTATGCAACATAGCATACAGAAGGTGAGGGACATTTTGGGGGGAAAGAAGTGCTGCATTTTATCATTTAAACATTTGACTTTTCATGAAAATTCTAGAATCCAAGATTGCCGCTACCATATGACGTCATAATATGCAAATTAGATGGGAAAATGTAATCCCTACATAAACTTTGGGTCATCCTTAATATTTCTCTAATTTACAGAAAGTCTCTATCTTTTATCACTTTTAAGATATAGCCTTTTGAAATTAAGATATCAAAATCGGACGTTTTAGGAAAAAATCTTTAAGTTACCTACAAAAGAGTCAACAAACGGCCGCTTTATCATGTTAGTTTTGCGATCTCGCTAGTTTCCAGTGATTTCTCTCTGATTAGCTTTCTGATAAAACTTTCATTAGTTGGTGAAATGATGTGTGTGTGACGTTGTTCCAGAGAGTTGTATTACGGGTGTGTTTTAGTGAAGCGCTGCGGCCTGACAGTGGAAACACTGCAAGTTTTGGTCTCGGTGTTCCTAACCCGAGGCTATCGGCCCCGCCCGCCCGTTTAAAGCCCTGCTCGCACTGGCCCGACAGTGGAAACACTGCAAGTTTTAGTCTCTGTGTTCCTGACCCGAGGCTATCGGCCCCGCCCGCCCGTTTATAGCCCTGCTCGCACTGGCCCGACAGTGGAAACACTGCAAGTTTTAGTCTCTGTGTTCCTGACCCGAGGCTATCGGCCCCGCCCGCCCGTTTATAGCCCTGCTCGCACTGGCCCGACAGTGGAAACACTGCAAGTTTTAGTCTCTGTGTTCCTGACCCGAGGCTATCGGCCCCGCCCGCCCGTTTATAGCCCTGCTCGCACTGGCCCGACAGTGGAAACACTGCAGGTTTTGGTCTCGGTGTTCCTGACCCGAGGCTATCGGCCCCGCCCGCCCGTTTAAAGCCCTGCTCGCACTGGCCCGACAGTGGAAACACTGCAAGTTTTAGTCTCTGTGTTCCTGACCCGAGGCTATCGGCCCCGCCCGCCCGTTTATAGCCCTGCTCGCACTGGCCCGACAGTGGAAACACTGCAGGTTTTGGTCTCGGTGTTCCTGACCCGAGGCTATCGGCCCCGCCCGCCCGTTTAAAGCCCTGCTCGCACTGGCCCGACAGTGGAAACACTGCAAGTTTTAGTCTCTGTGTTCCTGACCCGAGGCTATCGGCCCCGCCCGCCCGTTTAAAGCCCTGCTCGCACTGGCCCGACAGTGGAAACACTGCAAGTTTTGGTCTCTGTGTTCCTGACCCGAGGCTATCAGCCCCGCCCGCCCGTTTATAGCCCTGCTCGCTCTGGCCCGACAGTGGAAACACTGCAGGTTTTGGTCTCTGTGTTCCTAACCCGAGGCTATCGGCCCCGCCCGCCCGTTTAAAGCCCTGCTCGCACTGGCCCGACAGTGGAAACACTGCAAGTTTTGGTCTCTGTGTTCCTAACCCGAGGCTATCGGCCCCGCCCGCCCGTTTAAAGCCCTGCTCGCTCTGGCCCGACAGTGGAAACACTGCAAGTTTTAGTCTCTGTGTTCCTGACCCGAGGCTATCGGCCCCGCTCGCCCGTTTATAGCCCTGCTCGCTCTGGCCCGACAGTGGAAACACTGCAGGTTTTAGTCTCTGTGTTCCTGACCCGAGGCTATCGGCCACGCCCGCCCGTTTAAAGCCCTGCTCGCACTGGCCCGACAGTGGAAACACTGCAAGTTTTGGTCTCTGTGTTCCTAACCCGAGGCTATCGGCCCCGCCCGCCCGTTTAAAGCCCTGCTCGCTCTGGCCCGACAGTGGAAACACTGCAAGTTTTGGTCTCTGTGTTCCTAACCCGAGGCTATCGGCCCCGCCCGCCCGTTTAAAGCCCTGCTCGCACTGGCCCGACAGTGGAAACACTGCAGGTTTTGGTCTCTGTGTTCCTGACCCGAGGCTATCGGCCCCGCCCGCCCGTTTAAAGCCCTGCTCGCACTGGCCCAACGGTGGAAACACTGCAGGTTTTGCTCTCTGTGTTCCTGACCCGAGGCTATCGGCCCCGCCCGCCCGTTTATAGCCCTGCTCGCACTGGCCCGACAGTGGAAACACTGCAAGTTTTGGTCTCTGTGTTCCTAACCCGAGGCTATCGGCCCCGCCCGCCCGTTTAAAGCCCTGCTCGCACTGGCCCGACAGTGGAAACACTGCAGGTTTTGGTCTCTGTGTTCCTAACCCGAGGCTATCGGCCCCGCCCGCCCGTTTAAAGCCCTGCTCGCACTGTCCCGACAGTGGAAACACTGCAAGTTTTGGTCTCTGTGTTCCTAACCCGAGGCTATCGGCCCCGCCCGCCCGTTTAAAGCCCTGCTCGCACTGGCCCGACAGTGGAAACACTGCAGGTTTTGGTCTCTGTGTTCCTAACCCGAGGCTATCGGCCCCGCCCGCCCGTTTAAAGCCCTGCTCGCACTGGCCCGACAGTGGAAACACTGCAAGTTTTGGTCTCTGTGTTCCTAACCCGAGGCTATCGGCCCCGCCCGCCCGTTTAAAGCCCTGCTCGCACTGGCCCGACAGTGGAAACACTGCAGGTTTTGGTCTCTGTGTTCCTGACCCGAGGCTATCGGCCCCGCCCGCCCGTTTATAGCCCTGCTCGCTCTGGCCCGACAGTGGAAACACTGCAAGTTTTGGTCTCTGTGTTCCTAACCCGAGGCTATCGGCCCCGCCCGCCCGTTTATAGCCCTGCTCGCACTGGCCCGACAGTGGAAACACTGCAGGTTTTGGTCTCTGTGTTCCTGACCCGAGGCTATCGGCCCCGCCCGCCCGTTTATAGCCCTGCTCGCTCTGGCCCGACAGTGGAAACACTGCAAGTTTTGGTCTCTGTGTTCCTAACCCGAGGCTATCGGCCCCGCCCGCCCGTTTAAAGCCCTGCTCGCACTGGCCCGACAGTGGAAACACTGCAGGTTTTGGTCTCTGTGTTCCTGACCCGAGGCTATCGGCCCCGCCCGCCCGTTTATAGCCCTGCTCGCTCTGGCCCGACAGTGGAAACACTGCAAGTTTTGGTCTCTGTGTTCCTGACCCGAGGCTATCGGCCCCGCCCGCCCGTTTATAGCCCTGCTCGCACTGGCCCGACAGTGGAAACACTGCAGGTTTTGGTCTCTGTGTTCCTGACCCGAGGCTATCGGCCCCGCCCGCCCGTTTATAGCCCTGCTCGCTCTGGCCCGACAGTGGAAACACTGCAAGTTTTGGTCTCTGTGTTCCTAACCCGAGGCTATCGGCCCCGCCCGCCCGTTTAAAGCCCTGCTCGCACTGGCCCGACAGTGGAAACACTGCAGGTTTTGGTCTCTGTGTTCCTGACCCGAGGCTATCGGCCCCGCCCGCCCATTTAAAGCCCTGCTCGCTCTGGCCCGACAGTGGAAACACTGCTAATGAAACCCCAGGTGTAAAGGGTCCTCACGTGTTCCTCTCGCCCACGGCCTCGTCTCCCGCCTGGAGCTCCAGTTTGACGGAGGCCTTCATCAGCTCGTCTTCTTCATCACGCTTCAGTCGCTTGCTGTCCGCAGGGGGAGAGTCCTTCTCTAGCGCACGCTTCTGACTGCGCGTCTGTCGCAGCACCTCCTCAGACATGAGCTCAGCTGCACACACACACACACACATCATCATCATCACCACCATTATGCATCATCACTCGCGATATCAACATCATCCTCAAGTCAAGTCACCTTTATATAGTGCTTTTTAAAACACAGAGTGTTTCACAGCAGCTTTACAGAGAAAACAGGAAAATAATGCAACAAAGTTTGTTTCTAGAAGACAATAGCGTCACAGTGCAGCTTAAGTAAATTCAGTGATGCTTCATTTCTGCTGTAAAAAAGTTATTAATTTAGTTTTTTTTCATTTATATATATATCCGCTCTGGAGAAAACTGTGATGTCATCGTCCAGCTCAGTTTAGTTTTCCTATAATGGTGTTAATGCAGGAGATCAATAATATTGCTGAATATTAAGTTAAATGTGCCCAACTAAGCAAGACAAAAGCCAAAGGTGAAAAAAGGCGTGACATCTGTTAAATCTCTGAATCATGGGGAATTCATGACCTCAACAGGAAACGCATCATCATCCTCATGACAGCAGATGAATCATGAACCTTCACCTGTCTGATCTGGGATCAGATTCTGTCATTCAACTTCTAAATTGAACTTGTTTTTGAAGGGACAATTTAAAGAGAATTGTTCTAGTCCGACCGGACACGTATCCTGATTAAAACGGCAATAACACACAAAAAAAAATAAAAACTTGGGAATCACTAAAACGATGATTCAGATTTTATAACATTTATTGTAAGTTGCAATCAATATCTGAGAAATCTAAACAAATGAGCGCATCTCACACAAGCTCAGGTAACGACAAAAATTCAATGTGGAGTTTTTATATTTTTAACATATGATGCAGTGAAGCAACCTCACGCGCCGGTGCTGGTTTCCTGAACACCATGATTGAAAATGTGACATTGATTTCATACAACAGTTCAATAAACAGTTACAATTAATTAACTTACATTTTATACGCAATATTGACTGTTTTGTTTCCGCAGCGAAAATAGTTCCAATCAAAGATCACAGCAGAACCATAAAGCATCTCACAGCAACACTCATCCGTGTTTCATTACTGAACGATTCAGCGTTTTGAACGAATCGGTTGAGTAACAGATTCAATGACTCATTCCTGAACGACTCATTCCTGAACGAATCAGCCGTTTGAACGAATCGGTTGAGTCACAAATTTAATGACTCATTCCTGAACGACTCATTCCTGAACGAATCAGCCGTTTGAACGAATCGGTTGAGTCACAGATTCAATGACTCATTCCTGAACGACTCATTCCTGAACGAATCAGCCGTTTGAACGAATCGGTTGAGTCACAGATTCAATGACTCATTCATAAACAACTGACTCATTCCTGAACGAATCAGCCGTTTGAACGAATCGTTTGCATGAATGACTCGCTCATTAAAGCGGTCCCCTGCCGCCACCTACTGGTGGTTTAGTTTCGTGTTTAAAGGTATCTTCTTTCCAACGTTTCTTATTTGAATATTAAAAAATATTTAAAACAATCTCATAACATTATTTAATGCAGTTGTAATTTTTCAGTGTAAATTATTTAATTTGATCAGCCCTACCTATAACAGCCCTATAGTGTCTATTATTCTAAATTGAATTTGATCATATTTAGGAATTTAAAATGAAAGATGATGCGTACATTAATAAGATTAGGGGGGAAATGCCCTTTAAAAGGTGCAGATATGAAAATATGCAGATTTAAATATATCAAAGCTGATTAAACACTGATGAGAATATTGCTTCAGAATAAATTATATTTACAACACTACAATAAAACTTTTAGTGAATGACAGATTTATCCATGAAACCGTCATGTTGTGTAAAGTCACGAACTGGTTAGCAATACTGACCAGAGGTCAGTGTGTGTTTGTCGTATGTTCCAAAGACCACAGATGGAGAAACAGGTCATGTGACGCAACCGTCCAATGCTAACCTCGAAAATATGCAAATAAAAACAAATGTACACTGTGAAATTAGAAAACTTGAGTTCAGGATTAACTCATGACACATGGAATCGTGTTAACTGTGTGAGAAAAGAGCATTAATAGAATCATCAGCAGGTTATTATTATTTACACCATTACAACTAAAGTCACGTCAGCTTTGCTTCTGCAGATCGAGTCACAGCGCGTCAGTCATAAACATCAGATCATAAACGCATCCACTATTTTAAAATTTACAGCGTGTGAGATCGTGTGTGTGTGTGTGTGTGTGTGTGTGTGTGTGTGTGTGTGAGCGTTATTGTACCTTAAATACACATGAAAGTTTCATGCGCTTTAGTGTTGTTGTGAACGCGTGTGTCGTCTGCTGTGTGTGTGTGTGTGTGTGTGTGTGTGTGTGTGTGTGTGTGTGAGCGTTATTGTACCTTAAGTACACATGAAAGCTTCATGCGCTTTAGTGTTGTGAACTCGGTGTCGTCTGCTGTGTGTGTGTGTGTGTGTGTGTGTGATGTTTGATGCGTTCAGGAAGTGTTTCTTCGAGCTGAGATTACAGTAAAAAATGAGTTCATATCGACTGCTTGTATTCACTGACGAAAATGTAGGCATGTGTATTAATATTGAAAAGTGAGGGTGCAATGTATCGTGATGTCGAATCAGACAGACAGACACACACACACACACACACACACACACACACACACACACACACGTATGGCTGTCTGCAGGTCTAAATGTTGACTGTGATCCACAACAAAGAAATAAAACCCACAAACATCAAGTCATTCCTACAGGACACTCATCAGCACACTTCCTGAATTACAGGAAGAGTTACAGTACACACACACACACACACACACAAAACACACACTATCACAGTCACGTACACACACACACACACACAAAACACACACTATCACAGTCACGTACACACACACAGACACAAAACACACACTATCTCTCGTAGACACACACGCGCACACACATTACGTGCACACACTCTCTCTCACACACGCACACACGTACAGTCACGCAGTCGGACACACACACACAGTCACGCACATACACACACACAGTCACGTACATACACACACACAGACACAAACTATCTCTCATACACACACTCTCTCACACACACATACGCGCACACACACTCTCTCTCTCTCTCACACATACGTGCACACACACACACGCACAGATAATGGAAAGCTGACTCAAGTAGTTTTCTCTCTTCCACCCAGTGACATCACAAAGACACACATGACCCTTCCCAGGATTCCATGGGGCACACGACGCACTTCCCTGAGAACCGGTAAGTGTGAGTTACTGTGCGTTCACACCGGACGCGAATAGCGCGTCAAATTCGCGTCTACCGCGTCTAGTTTGACGCTTGAGCACTTTGTGTTAATTCGAGTGTCAATGGCGAAATTGACATGCGTAAAAACAAAAGTTTGAAGCGAAATTTACGTGCGTCAGAGGCGAAAGTTTCGAAACCCGTCGGCGGCCATCTTTTTAGATGTTTATCGAGCATTAGCATTATTCGAGAGAGTCACCGCTCGTATATGCTCTGGAGAGCAGAAACAGCTGCGTAGGGGACATCGTCGCTGTACTCGGGTCCACCAGAACCTCCGGAGGGTTTCAGGAGTTTCACAATTTGCTCCAGGAGCTAGGTTTGGTGGACCTAACGGTGAGGACGCTGACGAGGACAGCGTAGGCCGTATAAGCCCTCGGCCTCGAGTGGTCTATGCCTGTCGAGCCCGCGCTCTACAGCCCGGCGCGAGGTTCACCCTCGCCCGCACACACCTAATCTGTCATTTATTTTTGTTTTGATAATAAACGAAGCCAGCCTCCAAAAGTGATTAATCTGTCCTGTGATTTTTCTCTCTCTCTCACACATCACTGTCCAGACACGAACGTATATGTTGGTTGTCTTTACATTATAATAATATTTCATATAATCTAGATATGGAATAAATAGCATTCAATGCAAAATGAATATGTCTCATGTATTGAAATCAAGTTTTATGTGATAAAATATTTGCTTTGTTGTGCATTAGAACCACAGTCATATATTACAAAATAATTTATTGAAGCATCCAGATACTTCTCCACGTGACAGCAGCAAGTAGCTAGGCTCCTGATTGGTTAGCGCGGCGCGAATTGACGCAGAAGTTCAGATTTTTCAACTCGGGCGGCAGACGCGAATTCGCGTCAAACGCGTGAATGCACAAATAGCACTAACTAAATCATTCGCGCGTAACGCGCTTAACGCGCCAGACGCTCAATTCGCGCCGCAGGAATTTTTTACGCGCGTAACGCGTCTTTGCATTGACTTAACATTGAAATCACTCGCGCCTGACGCGCTATTCGCGTCCGGTGTGAACGCACCATGAGAGAGAGAGAGAGAGAGAGAGAGAGAGAGAAAGTGTGTGTGTGTGTGTGTGTGAGATATTTCTGCAGAGGAAGGAAGTGGAGATGCATCCATAATGCAATCGCCCTATACCCTTAAATAAGATCATCAGATGTTTAAGATCATCAGATCAGATGCATCAGAGCGTTGGAGGTGCTCTACACACACACACACACACACACACACACACACACTCTGATGGCATCGCTGCAGATGTCAGTGGTTTCCTGAACTGATGCACGATGAGAACTAGAGCCCGTCAAATCAGTGAGAACAAACACAACCACATCCGCTGTAGATGAGTACCAGCACACACACACACACACACACACACACACTCGCATACTCACACACACACACTCGCATACTCACACACACACACACACACACTCGCATACTCACACACACACTCGCATACTCACACACACACTCGCATACTCAAACACACACACTCGCATACTCACACACACACACTCGCGTACTCACACACACACACTCGCATACTCACACACACACTCGCATACTCACACACACACACACACGCACACACTCGCATACTCACACGCACACACTCGCATACTCACACACACACTCGCATACTCACACACACACACTCGCATACTCACACACACACACACACTCGCATACTCACACACACACTCGCATACTCACACACACACACTCGCATACTCACACAC
>JARWKJ010000007.1:545365-555365 GCA_029959095.1 Rhinichthys osculus | reverse complement strand
ACCTGAGAACTGTGAGAAGTAATTTTTTTCACATGGATTTTTAGTATACTATTGAATAATGACTGAATACATAAGCTAAAGCAACAAAATAGTTTATTTTTGTTCAACCAAGTCCAGCAGACCAGTGCAATTTTTGCCATTAAGTGTAGCAATAGCATATTGAACACACTAATGGTGTGTTCACACCGAACGCGAATTTAATTATTTGCGCGAGTAGATTAACGTTACATACAAAGTCAATGCAAAGACGCGAATAGACGCATCATTTGCGCCGGGCGTTGCGAATGACGCGAATTGGGCGACGCGTTTGCCGCGAATGTCTTCCCGGCAAGTTGAAAAATTTGGACTCGAGCGAATGTTCAAGCGTCTAACTAGACGCGATAGACGCGTATTTGACGGTCTATTGGCGTTCGGTGTGAACACACCATAATAGCAATAGGGAATTCCTTGTTGCATAGCTTGCACACAACCATGCTCTTAACGACGCTTCCATCCATTCGCTTTTTATAACAACATTTCCCATCCACCGGCCAACCAAAGCGATCTCGTCAGCTTCTTCGTCATGAACACTAGTTGGTGCGCCAGTATAATCGGTCCCCCGAAACTCATCCAGTGAGAAACGTTCCGCGGTGCAAAACTAAGTTTGATTAAAATAATTTGTGTAATTAATTAACGCGTTAAAGTCTGTAATTAATTAATCTTAATTAACGCGTTAAAGTCCCGACCCTAGTTAAAATGTGTATGAACCCTTAATGTGAATCCTTGGTCTGCATGAAGACCTTAACAAAAATGTTTTGTGCTCATTATTGGAAGGTATATTGTTTAATTTTTTATGTTATTAAACTTTATTTGAAAGTTTCAGTGAATCTCTTATTTCTTCAAGCTTCAGGATATCCCTTACACTGGCAACATCTGCAAAAACTACATATCGTGATAAAACATTTTTCAGTCAGCTCTGATCGGGTCACCGGCGGCTCTGATCGGGTCACCGGCGGCTCTGACCGGGTCACCGGCGGCTCTGACCGGGTCACCGGCGGCTCTGACCGGGTCACCGGCGGCTCTGATCGGGTCACCGGCGGCTCTGATCGGGTCACCGGCGGCTCTTATCGGGTCAGTCGGCGGCTCTGATCGGGTCACCGGCGGCTCTGATCGGGTCACCGGCGGCACTGATCGGGTCACCGGCGGCTCTGATCGGGTCACCGGCGGCTCTGACCGGGTCACCGGCGGCTCTGACGGGGTCACCGGCGGCTCTGATCGGGTCACCGGCGGCTCTGATCGGGTCACCGGCGGCTCTGATCGGGTCACCGGCGGCTCTGATCGGGTCAGTCGGCGGCTCTGATCGGGTCACCGGCGGCTCTGATCGGGTCACCGGCGGCTCTGATCGGGTCACCGGCGGCTCTGACCGGGTCACCGGCGGCTCTGAACGGGTCAGTCGGTCGGCTCTGATCGGGTCAGTCGGCGGCTCTGACCGGGTCACCGGCGGCTCTGACCGGGTCACCGGCGGCTCTGATCGGGTCAGTCGGCGGCTCTGATCGGGTCACGGGCGGCTCTGATCGGGTCAGTCAGCGGCTCTGATCGGGTCACGGGCGGCTCTGATCGGGTCAGTCAGCGGCTCTGATCGGGTCACGGGCGGCTCTGATCGGGTCAATTGGGTCAGTCGGCTCTGATCGGGTCACCGCAGGCTCTGATCGGGTCACGGGCGGCTCTGATCGGGTCAATTGGGTCAGGCGGTTCTGATCGGGTCACCGCAGGCTCTGATCGGGTCACCGCAGGCTCTGATCGGGTCACCGCAGGCTCTGATCGGGTCACCGGCGGCTCTGATCGGGTCACCGGCGGCTCTGATCGGGTCACCGCAGGCTCTGATCGGGTCAATTGGGTCAGTCGGCTCTGATCGGGTCACAGGCGGTTCTGATCGGGTCACAGGCGGTTCTGTTTGGGTCAGTCGACTCTGATCGGGTCACAGTCGGCTCTGATCGGGTCACAGGCGGTTCTGATCGGGTCACAGGCGGTTCTGATCGGGTCACGGGCGGCTCTGATCGGGTCACAGGCGGCTCTGATCGGGTCACGGGCGGTTCTGATCGGGTCACCGGCGGCTCTGATCGGGTCACCGGCGGCTCTGATCGGGTCAGTCGGCTCTGATCGGGTCACAGGCGGTTCTGATCGGGTCACAGGCGGTTCTGTTTGGGTCAGTCGACTCTGATCGGGTCACAGTCGGCTCTGATCGGGTCACAGGCGGTTCTGATCGGGTCACAGGCGGTTCTGATCGGGTCACGGGCGGCTCTGATCGGGTCACAGGCGGCTCTGATCGGGTCACGGGCGGTTCTGATCGGGTCACCGGCGGCTCTGATCGGGTCAGTCGGCTCTGATCGGGTCAGTCGGCTCTGATCGGGTCACAGGCGGTTCTGATCGGGTCAGTCGGCTCTGATCGGGTCAATTGGGTCAGTCGGCTCTGATCGGGTCACGGGCGGCTCTGATCGGGTCACGGGCGGCTCTGATCGGGTCACCGGCGGCTCTGATCGGGTCACGGGCGGTTCTGATACTATGTAATGACATTTAAATTATTCATTTGACACAATGCACATCATACATGCATGTTTTTAAATATTTAAACAATGCATGCACTAATTAATCTCTGTAATGGCATTTATAATTACACATTAACACACGCTTTAAACGACCCATGCCAGGGTATATTATAAATTATGTATAAATAATGTATAAACAGTATATACATGCATATGTATGCATTTATAAAATAATTATACACAGTACACACACACACATATTACCCAATGTAAACACAAACGTTTATTTCGGATGTGATTAATTGTTACCCAGCACTAATTTTTATGTAAAACAGTTCGAAAATGTGCAATAAGCAGAGCATAAATAAACTTTATACAGCATAGCTTGCCTTAATGCATTTCCAAAATAAAGACTCTGTGAAACGCATCATTCCGCAAGAGTTCATGAAGATATTTAATAAAGTCACGTGACCTACAGCTGTCAAAATGTGCAGACGCATCAAACGCACAACTTTGATGGTCTCATTTCACGGTCATAAATTCATAAACTCAAAAGTCAAACTGCTGATATTTTCGGCAAGTGAATTAAAGTGCACAAGCGATAAATTAGTGCGTTCCGCTTTAAGATGAGGAAGAGGAGGATGCGCGCGACCGGGGGAGGAAGAGCAGCCCGGGACTCTTATTGTGATGCAGTGAACAACAACACTTACTAACACACTCTAACACCACAGAATCCTGAAATATGATCACAAACATCATAATAACGTCAATCATCATCACATCTCTGCAGGATAGCAGTCGGTCACGCGCGCGCGCGCAGCTTTTAAACACTTCAACGGTCATTTAATAAGCGCTCAGCACTGAAATCCCTCAAACACGGGAGAAAGAGCCCGAATCTGATCAATACTGTCGATCAGTTTCATAAACCTGAGAGGATTGTGACTCAAATAAAGCCAGACTTGACTGGAAACTCTCCTCGGACACGACAGAGTAAAGTTTACCTCAGATTTACCTCAGTTGTAGCTTCGTTTACCTCACTTTTACCTCAGTGATTTATGTCACATATAATGACGGAACGTTTTATATTATAAATATCAGTTAACTCAAAACATCAAACCTGAAACTGTTCGACACAACTTCAGCTTTAAAGGCGAAACATTGAGACTTAACGTTAGTAACTTAGTTAGTTACTCGTGAGTTATGAACCGTGTGTGTGTGTGTGTGTGAGTGAGTGAGAGAGAGTGAAAGAGTGTGTGAGGAAGAGGAGCAGCTCGCGATCCTCCGAGCGCTTGAACTCTTTCTCGTCACTCACCGGGTCTCGCTGACGGTTACTCGGGCCGGTTCCTCCGGTAATTCACTCGGATAATCCCGGGAAACACTCTTTCTCCGGTCGCTCTCGTCCTCCGGTGCCGGATTGTGCCGCTCGGTCACACACACACACACACACACACACCGCGGCGTCACCGCACTGCGCATGCGCGCTGGAGCTCACCAGGGACCATCATCACCGACGTCTTCCTCACACACACACACACACACCCGAGCACAGGTGACCCGCAGCTCAGGTGAACCAGCTCATATCAGTTTACCATTATTAGTGATGATGATGATGATGATGATGAATAATCACTGATGTAAGTCTGGGAAAACAAGTAGGCCTAACACACACATGAAAACTCTCTTATATTTGAGCTTCATCTTTTTCTAGGTTCCAGCTCTGCTCTTCATCAGATGCATCATCATGGGATGATTTTAAACTAAACTCACGTCAGCTTTATTCCTCCAGCGCTTCACTCAGTCCAGATCGCGTCACAGTAATGAACAGCAGAATATCAGAATCAGTGATGAATCTTCATCAGATATGAGACACATTCAGATTCAGTAAAGCAGCTCTACAGAAGATCAGAGTCATTATTCACATCGGTTCAGTGTTCACTCAGTTCAGTGTTCACTCAGTTCAGTGTTCACTCATTTCAGTGTTCACTCAGTTCAGTGTTGATTCAGTTCAGTGTTCACTCAGTTCAGTGTTGATTCAGTTCAGTGTTGATTCAGTTCAGTGTTCATTCAGTTCAGTGTTCACTCAGTTCAGTGTTCACTCAGTTCAGCTCAGTGTTCACTCAGTTCAGTGTTGATTCAGTTCAGTGTTGATTCAGTTCAGTGTTCACTCAGTTCAGTGTTCACTCAGTTCAGTGTTCATTCAGTTTAGTGTTCACTCAGTTCAGTGTTGATTCAGTTCAGTGTTGATTCAGTTCAGTGTTCACTCAGTTCAGTGTTCACTCAGTTCAGTGTTCACTCAGTTCAGTGTTGATTCAGTTCAGTGTTCACTCAGTTCAGCTCAGTGTTCACTCAGTTCAGTGTTGATTCAGTTCAGTGTTGATTCAGTTCAGTGTTCACTCAGTTCAGTGTTCACTCAGTTCAGTGTTGATTCAGTTCAGTGTTCACTCAGTTCAGCTCAGTGTTCACTCAGTTCAGTGTTGATTCAGTTCAGTGTTGATTCAGTTCAGTGTTCACTCAGTTCAGTGTTCACTCAGTTCAGTTCAGTGTTCACTCAGTTCAGTGTTCACTCAGTTCATAACTAAAGTTGATCATTGTATGTTCAGCTCTAGTTTCTTCTGTCTGAGTGTTTCTCTGCTGAGGAGCAGGTGAAGCTGTTCATCATCATCAGGACTCTTCCAGCTCCGCTCACTGTTTAGCAGGAAGTATCATGTGTCTCGATGCCTGTTACCCAGCATGCATCATGAGCATTAGTCTGTTTTCTAATGTGTGTGTGTGTGAGAGAGAGAGAGAGATTAGAGATAGAGCAGGTCATGTGATCAATCCAGTGACGCTGATCTCCTCACACACACACACTTCCTTTCTCTCTCTCTCAATCTTACACACACACTTTCTCTCTCTCTCTCACTCACACACACACACACCCTCACTCTTACATTCTCTCACACACACACACCCTCACTCTTACACTCTCTCTCTCACTCACACACACAGAAGAATATCATGTTTTTGCAGTGAAAGTGTTTTTCTGGTGCGACAGAATCAAACAAAACTGTTTCAAACTGTTTATAGAAGAGGTGGTTTTGAATATCAGTGTAAAACACTGTGAAGCTTTTCTGTTACATGGAACTGTGTGTGTGTGTGTGTGTGTGAGAGAGAGATCTGTGTGTGTGTGTGTGTGTGTGTGTGTGTGTGAGAAAGAGAGATCTGTGTGTGAAACTGTAAAAGTTAAAGTTAAACTGTAATTCTTCTTTAAACGGTTCGAAACCTCCATAGAGGATTCCTCATGTGAACAGCAGTGTGTAGTGTGTGTGTGTATGTGCAGTGTGTGTGTGTGCAGCGGAGGACTTCACCTTCACATCACGATCAATAACTCACTCATATCTTCTACACTTCTCCAATTTTATTTAAAAAATGCTGATGATTTTAAAGCAGACACAGAAATAATGAGTTTAAAAACAGTTATTATAAAGAGCGTGGATCGGATGAGCTGTACCCGTCCGACAGACCGGCTTATCCAGCAGACTCCAGATCACACAGATTATAATATCGGTAAATGTGGGATATAAATATTCAAACTTTACAAAATTTAATAAATGTATTTGTTAAAACTAAAGATGAAAAGAGGCAAATACCTTTAAAAGAAAAGACTGTTTGTACAATAAAAGATGATAAGACGTGCAGGTACAAAACAAAAGCCTTCTGCGCTGAATATGAGTGTGTGTGTGTGTGTGAGAGTGTATGAGTTTGAGTGTGTGTGTGTGTCTGTCTGTGAGATAGTGTGTGTGTCTGTCTGTGAGAGAGTGTGTGTGTGTGTCTGTGAGAGAGAGAATATGAGTGTGTGTGTGTGAGAGTGTTTGAGTGTGTGTGTGTGTGTGTCTGTCTGTGAGAGAGTGTCTGTCTGTGAGAGTGTGTGTGTGTGTCTGTGAGAGAGAGAATATGAGTGTGTGTGTGTGAGAGTGTTTGAGTGTGTGTGTGTGTGTCTGTCTGTGAGAGAGTGTGTCTGTCTGTGAGAGTGTGTGTGTGTGTCTGTGAGAGAGTGTGTCTGTCTGTGAGAGTGTATGAGTTTGAGTGTGTGTGTGTGTCTGTCTGTGAGATAGTGTGTGTGTCTGTCTGTGAGAGAGTGTGTGTGTGTGTCTGTGAGAGAGAGAATATGAGTGTGTGTGTGTGAGAGTGTTTGAGTGTGTGTGTGTGTGTGTCTGTCTGTGAGAGAGTGTCTGTCTGTGAGAGTGTGTGTGTGTGTCTGTGAGAGAGAGAATATGAGTGTGTGTGTGTGAGAGTGTTTGAGTGTGTGTGTGTGTGTCTGTCTGTGAGAGAGTGTGTCTGTCTGTGAGAGTGTGTGTGTGTGTCTGTGAGAGAGTGTGTCTGTCTGTGAGAGTGTATGAGTTTGAGTGTGTGTGTGTGTCTGTCTGTGAGATAGTGTGTGTGTCTGTCTGTGAGAGAGTGTGTGTGTGTGTGTGTGTGTCTGTGAGAGAGTGTGTGTGTGTGTGTGTGTGTGTGTGTGTGAGAGAGAGTGTGTGTGTGTGTGTGTGTGTCATGTATTAATACGACAGCATATAAAGGTCAGTGAGTGAGCGCCGTTCACATCAAACACTCAATAAAAAGATTCCAAAGCAAACGATTCAGAGTCTGATTCAATGAACAGAAGTCCGGCTCTTCTGGAAACACCGCTGGACGTCACACACACTCTCGGATCTGTGAGCGAATCATTTTCAGCACAAAATAAGGATCAAACACAGCGTTCACTAACGCTCCGCTGAACCGTCCGGCTCCTCGTCCACACACACTCGTGAACCGAGAGCAAACTCAATAAGTTAAAATCTGAATAATACAGGAGAGATCTGCAGGTCAAAGGCAGCGGGTCTCGCTCGTCCCCTGTCAGAGTGTGTGTGTGTGTGTGTGTTTAGAGCAGGCTCGCCAGGCTTGTTGTGGGTCCGTTCTGAGCTTGAATCTGCACAGGAGGAGGGCCGTCCGTCCACTGAAACACACACACACACAGGAATAACAAGATCAATCACAGTCAAATACAATCTTGAGATATTCCTCAAATGAAATGTGAAAACAAGTGAGAGTGTGTGTGGAGAAACGAGGCTTTCTGAAACTGAATCAATTGGTTCTGAAAATGACTCAGTGTTCTGAATCACTCTGGCGACTCCTGCTGGCCACAGCGTGTCAATGCAACGAAAACACCTTTTTAAAACAACTACAAAGAGAAGTGTACGCTGATCAGGTTGTGTGTGTGTGTGTGTGTGTGTGTGTGTGTGTGTAGCGTACGCTGATCAGGTTGTGTGTGTGTGTAGCATACGCTGATCAGGTTGTGTGTGTGTGTGTGTGTGTGTGTGTGTGTGTGTGTGTGTGGCGTACGCTGATCAGGTTGTGTTCAGGAAGGCTGCAGGCTGCGATGTGATCCTGCAGGAGCTGCTGGGAAAAGTTCTGGTGCATCTGAGCAGCTTCATGAGCATCCATAGAGTTTCCACACGCCTTATTCAGATCTGACAGAGAGAGAGAGAGAGAGAGAGATCAGAGCTACACACACACAACCTCATCAGCGTACACTTCCTCTCCTCTCGTCTCACTCTCACACACTCTCTCTCACACACTCTCTCTCACACACTCTCTCTCACACACTCTCTCTCACACACTCTCTCTCACACTCTCGCACACTCACTCTCGCACACTCACTCTCGCACACTCACTCTAGCACACTCACTCTCGCACACTCACTCTCGCACACTCACTCTCGCACACTCACTCTCGCACACTCACTCTCGCACACTCACTCTCGCACACTCACTCTCGCGCACTCACTCTCGCACACTCACTCTCGCGCACTCACTCTCGCGCACTCTCTCGCACACTCACTCTCACTCTCTCGCACACTCACTCTCACTCACACTCACACTCACACTCTCGCGCACTCACTCTCGCGCACTCACTCTCACTCACACTCACACTCACACTCTCGCGCACTCACTCTCGCGCACTCACTCTCGCGCACTCACTCTCGCGCACTCACTCTCGCGCACTCACTCTCGCGCACTCACTCTCACAAACTCACTCTCACACACTCACTCTCACACACTCACTCTCACACACTCACTCTCACACACTCACTCTCGCACACTCACTCTCGCACACTCACTCTCGCACACTCACTCTCGCACACTCACTCTCGCACACTCACTCTCGCACACTCACTCTCGCACACTCACACTCTCGCAAACTCACTCTCGCACACTCACTCTCGCACACTCACTCTCACACACTCACTCTCTCACACTCACTCTCGCACACTCACTCTCGCACACTCACTCTCGCACACTCACTCTCGCACACTCACTCTCGCAAACTCACTCTCGCACACTCACTCTCGCACACTCACTCTCGCACACTCACTCTCGCAAACTCACTCTCGCACACTCACTCTCGCACACTCTCGCACACTCACTCTCGCGCACTCACTCTCGCGCACTCACTCTCGCACACTCACTCTCACTCTCTCGCACACTCACTCTCACTCACACTCACACTCACACTCTCGCGCACTCACTCTCGCGCACTCACTCTCGCGCACTCACTCTCACAAACTCACTCTCGCACACTCACTCTCACTCACACTCACACTCTCGCGCACTCACTCTCACAAACTCACTCTCGCGCACTCACTCTCGCGCACTCACTCTCGCGCACTCACTCTCACAAACTCACTCTCGCACACTCACTCTCACTCACACTCACACTCACACTCTCGCGCACTCACTCTCGCGCACTCACTCTCGCGCACTCACTCTCGCGCACTCACTCTCGCGCACTCACTCTCGCGCACTCACTCTCGCGCACTCACTCTCGCACACTCACTCTCGCAAACTCACTCTCGCACACTCACTCTCGCACACTCACTCTCGCACACTCACTCTCGCAAACTCACTCTCGCACACTCACTCTCGCACACTCACTCTCGCACACTCACTCTCGCGCACTCACTCTCGCGCACTCACTCTCGCACACTCACTCTCACTCTCTCGCACACTCACTCTCACTCACACTCACACTCACACTCTCGCGCACTCACTCTCGCGCACTCACTCTCGCGCACTCACTCTCACTCACACTCACACTCTCGCGCACTCACTCTCGCGCACTCACTCTCGCGCACTCACTCTCGCGCACTCACTCTCGCGCACTCACTCTCGCGCACTCACTCTCGCGCACTCACTCTCGCACACTCACTCTCGCACACTCACTCTCGCACACTCACTCTCGCACACTCACTCTCGCACACTCACTCTCGCACACTCACTCTCGCACACTCACTCTCGCACACTCACACTCTCGCAAACTCACTCTCGCACACTCACTCTCGCACACTCACTCTCACACTCACTCTCGCACACTCACTCTCGCACACTCACTCTCGCACACTCACTCTCGCAAACTCACTCTCGCACACTCACTCTCGCACACTCACTCTCGCACACTCA
>JARWKJ010000007.1:530365-542865 GCA_029959095.1 Rhinichthys osculus | reverse complement strand
TACATTTACATTTATCTGACGCTTTTATCCAAAGCGACTTACAATTGCTATATATGTCAGAGGTCTTGTCCACTGTGAGACACCAGTGTGTCCCTGAGCAAGTGTCTTGCTCAGGGACACACTGGTGTCTCACAGTGGATTCGAACCCGGGTCTCTCACACCAAAGGCATGTGTCTTATCCACTGCGCCATCACCACCCCAGCTGAACACACACACTCCTCAGAGCTGCGCGGTGCATCGGAAATAAACCCCGGATCTGGATATGGTGTGATTATGCGGTTTAGGGAAAGAACTGTAATAGGATGCACATGTCTTTGTGATGATAGCAGCGCTGGGCAACGATTAATCGCATCCAAAATAAAAGACTGTTTACATAATATATGTGTGTGTACGGAGTGTAATTATTTTGTATATATAAACACACACATGCATATATATACACAGTATATATATTTTATTATTCATTTTTTGTTATTTCTTAAATATACATGCATGTGTGTGTATTTATGAATACAAAATATTTATACACAGTACACACACATATATTATGTAAACACAACCTTTTATTTTGGATACGATTAATCGTTGCCCAGCACTAAATAATAGTAATAAAAAATTATTATTATTTTAAACCCAAATTAAATACATTTTTGCCAAATTGCGCAGCCCTAAAAACAAGCACAGCAAACCTGACATGTTTCTTTAAACTGCAATTGAAATTTTTTGTCCAAATCGTACAACTCTTCATATAAACACGTGTGTGTTCTCTTTATCTCACCAGCAGTGTGTGAAGCTGAGCGGCGTGATTGGAGAAGAGCCGTGGAGACTGCTGACACAGCTGACACACCTGAGAGATCTGTCAACACACACACACACAGGTGTTACGCAGCACACGATCATCAGGAGCATCACTGAGGGGTCGAGCACACACACACACACACACACACAGGTGTTACGCAGCACACAATCATCAGGAGCATCACTGAGGGGTCGAGCGCACACACACACACACACACACACACACACACACATGTTACGCAGCACACGATCATCAGGAGCATCACTGAGGGGTCGAGCACACACACACACACACACACACACACACACACACACACACACACACACACACACACACACACACAGGTGTTACGCAGCACACGATCATCAGGAGCATCACTGAGGGGTCGAGCACACACACACACACACACGATCATCAGGAGCATCACTGAGGGGTCGAGCACACACACACACACACACACACACACACACACACACACACACACACACGTGTTACGCAGCACACGATCATCAGGAGCATCACTGAGGGGTCGAGCACACACACACACACACACACACACACACACACAGGTGTTACGCAGCACACGATCATCAGGAGCATCACTGAGGGGTCGAGCACACACACACACACACACACACACCTCCTGCAGCGCCGTGGCCTTGTGTCCCGTCACCAGACGACACATGATGATGTGCTCCAGCAGGATGACTTGAAACGACGACAGGATCGGACTGCAGTCCAGCACTGCCGACACACAGAAACATCAGTCGTCACACACACACACACACACACACACACACACACAGACACACGTTCGCTCGTGTGACGAGACTCACTCTTGAGCTTCTCTAACTGCATGAGGGCTTTATCAGTGTATTTCTGGGCCTTCTCCAGGTATCCGGCCTGCATCGAGTGCATGACCGTCACCTGAAACACACACACACACACACACACACACATCAGAGAAAACAGGCGAAATTAGACACTATAAAAAAAACATTCCAAGACTTTCAAGCACTACTTTTTTGGTTTTCAAGGACTAGAATCAGAGATCACACTTATCAAACAATATCTTTATTATCGTTCAAATTAAAAAAAAAAGGTAAATAGATAAATAAAACTAATTTTAAAAAATGGTACAGATAAAGTGCAGCAGGAGCAATGACTGCGGGAATTTTAACCATTGAAAGGATAATATGACAAAGATATTTCTTTATTCAAACTGATTTTTTTTTCAAAACACTATCATATACGTAGATATTTATGAGCAATAAATAGCCATGCAAAATGGCTGCAGTGGAGGAATGTTTGTTTTTGTTTTGGTCTGTTATATTACACGTTGCCAATTTTCATTGTAAATTCCGCTCGTTCCTGTTGCGTCTCAATCTGGCGACCCGTGAGCGTCGAGTCCGTGGAGGCGGGGAAACGACGATCTCTGATATTCTGATTTGGACTGCAGTACCGATGTCCACCACTAGTGTCATTCTTACAGACTGCACCTTTAAGGACTTACATTTCAAAAAGTCAAATTGAAGCCCTTCAAGCCGTTGTACGAACCCAGTGATGATGTCAGAGGTGAAGGGTCACTCACCAGATAGACGAGGACACACATGTGCTCCTTGGGCAGCCAATGGAAGAGGTCGGCTGAGTTGCTAGGCAGGATTTCATCATCATGCAGTGTGGAGATGGTCTGGATGCACTGCTGAAGCTGCTTCAGACACGGCTTGACGCTCTTCACCTGCGCACACACACACACACACACACAGTCTCAGGTCTGTCCTAAACTCAGCGCTCAAAGGTCATAGGTGGCACTTCTGCTGCTGTCTAAAGAAAGCTTCCTTTAGTCTGTGACATTCATCATTCTGCATCTGGATGTTCTTGGACTTCTAGAGTTCATTGCAAATATACTGTAAGGTTGGAGAGGTGTTTGAGCTGTGAGTGTGTTTGAGAGGAGAGGTGTTTGAGCTGTGAGCGTGTTTGAGAGGAGAGGTGTTTGAGCCGTGAGTGTGTGTTTGAGAGGAGAGGTGTTTGAGCCGTGAGTGTGTTTGAGAGGAGAGGTGTTTGAGCCGTGAGAGTGTGTTTGAGAGGAGAGGTGTTTGAGCCGTGAGTGTGTGTTTGAGAGGTGAGGTGTTTGAGCTGTGAGAGTGTGTTTGAGAGGAGAGGTGTTTGAGCCGTGAGAGTGTGTTTGAGAGGAGAGGTGTTTGAGCTGTGAGTGTGTGTTTGAGAGGTGAGGTGTTTGAGCTGTGAGTGTGTGTTTGAGAGGTGAGGTGTTTGAGCCGTGAGTGTGTTTGAGAGGAGAGGTGTTTGAGCCGTGAGAGTGTGTTTGAGAGGAGAGGTGTTTGAGCCGTGAGAGTGTGTTTGAGAGGTGAGTGTGTGTTTGAGAGGAGAGGTGTTTGAGCCGTGAGAGTGTGTTTGAGAGGAGAGGTGTTTGAGCTGTGAGTGTGTGTTTGAGAGGTGAGGTGTTTGAGCCGTGAGTGTGTTTGAGAGGAGAGTGTGTTTGAGAGGAGAGTGTGTTTGAGAGGAGAAGTGTTTGAGCTGTGAGTGTGTGTTTGAGAGGTGAGGTGTTTGAGCCGTGAGTGTGTTTGAGAGGAGAGTGTGTTTGAGAGGAGAGTGTGTTTGAGAGGAGAGGTGTTTGAGCCGTGAGTGTGTGTTTGAGAGGTGAGGTGTTTGAGCTGTGAGTGTGTGTTTGAGAGGTGAGGTGTTTGAGCCGTGAGTGTGTTTGAGAGGAGAGGTGTTTGAGCCGTGAGTGTGTGTTTGAGAGGTGAGGTGTTTGAGCTGTGAGAGTGTGTTTGAGAGGAGAGGTGTTTGAGCCGTGAGAGTGTGTTTGAGAGGAGAGGTGTTTGAGCCGTGAGAGTGTGTTTGAGAGGTGAGGTGTTTGAGCCGTGAGTGTGTGTTTGAGAGGAGAGGTGTTTGAGCCGTGAGAGTGTGTTTGAGAGGAGAGGTGTTTGAGCTGTGAGTGTGTGTTTGAGAGGTGAGGTGTTTGAGCCGTGAGAGTGTGTTTGAGAGGAGAGGTGTTTGAGCCGTGAGTGTGTGTTTGAGAGGAGAGGTGTTTGAGCTGTGAGAGTGTGTTTGAGAGGAGAGGTGTTTGAGAGGAGAGGTGTTTGAGCCATGAGAGTGTGTTTGAGAGGAGAGGTGTTTGAGCTGTGAGTGTGTGTTTGAGAGGAGAGGTGTTTGAGCCGTGAGAGTGTGTTTGAGAGGAGAGGTGTTTGAGCCGTGAGAGTGTGTTTGAGAGGAGAGGTGTTTGAGCCGTGAGAGTGTGTTTGAGAGGTGAGGTGTTTGAGCTGTGAGTGTGTTTGAGAGGAGAGGTGTTTGAGAGGAGAGGTGTTTGAGCCGTGAGAGTGTGTTTGAGAGGAGAGGTGTTTGAGCCGTGAGAGTGTGTTTGAGAGGTGAGGTGTTTGAGCTGTGAGTGTGTTTGAGAGGAGAGGTGTTTGAGCTATGAGAGTGTGTTTGAGAGGAGAGGTGTTTGAGCCGTGAGAGTGTGTTTGAGAGGAGAGGTGTTTGAGCCGTGAGAGTGTGTTTGAGAGGAGAGGTGTTTGAGCCGTGAGAGTGTGTTTCAGAGGTGAGGTGTTTGAGCTGTGAGTGTGTTTGAGAGGAGAGGTGTTTGAGCCGTGAGAGTGTGTTTGAGAGGAGAGGTGTTTGAGCTGTGAGTGTGTTTGAGAGGAGAGGTGTTTGAGCCGTGAGAGTGTGTTTGAGAGGTGAGGTGTTTGAGCTGTGAGTGTGTTTGAGAGGAGAGGTGTTTGAGCCGTGAGTGTGTGTTTGAGAGGAGAGGTGTTTGAGCCGTGAGTGTGTGTTTGAGAGGAGAGGTGTTTGAGAGGAGAGGTGTTTGAGCCGTGAGAGTGTGTTTGAGAGGAGAGGTGTTTGAGCTGTGAGAGTGTGTTTGAGAGGAGAGGTGTTTGAGCTGTGAGAGTGTGTTTGAGAGGAGAGGTGTTTGAGCTATGAGTGTGTGTTTGAGAGGAGAGGTGTTTGAGCTGTGAGAGTGTGTTTGAGAGGAGAGGTGTTTAAGCTATGAGTGTGTGTTTGAGAGGAGAGGTGTTTGAGCTGTGAGTGTGTGTTTGAGAGGAGAGGTGTTTAAGCCGTGAGAGTGTGTTTGAGAGGAGAGGTGTTTAAGCCGTGAGAGTGTGTTTGAGAGGAGAGGTGTTTGAGCCGTGAGAGTGTGTTTGAGAGGAGAGGTGTTTGAGCCGTGAGAGTGTGTTTGAGAGGAGAGGTGTTTGAGCCGTGAGTGTGTGTTTGAGAGGAGAGGTGTTTGAGCTGTGAGAGTGTGTTTGAGAGGAGAGGTGTTTGAGCCGTGAGAGTGTGTTTGAGCCGTGAGAGTGTGTTTGAGAGGAGAGGTGTTTGAGCCGTGAGTGTGTGTTTGAGAGGAGAGGTGTTTGAGCCGTGAGAGTGTGTTTGAGAGGAGAGGTGTTTGAGCTGTGAGAGTGTGTTTGAAAGGGAGAGGTGTTTGAGCCGTGAGAGTGTTTGAGAGGAGAGGTGTTTGAGCCGTGAGAGTGTGTTTGAAAGGGAGAGGTGTTTGAGCCGTGAGAGTGTGTTTGAGAGGAGAGGTGTTTGAGCTGTGAGTGTGTGTTTGAGAGGAGAGGTGTTTGAGCCGTGAGTGTGTGTTTGAAAGGAGAGGTGTTTGAGCCGTGAGTGTGTGTTTGAGCTGTGAGAGTGTGTTTGAGAGGAGAGGTGTTTGAGCCGTGAGAGTGTGTTTGAGAGGAGAGGTGTTTGAGCTGTGAGTGTGTGATTGAGAGGAGAGGTGTTTGAGCTGTGAGTGTGTGTTTGAGAGGAGAGGTGTTTGAGCCGTGAGTGTGTGTTTGAGCTGTGAGAGTGTGTTTGAGAGGTGAGGTGTTTGAGCCGTGAGTGTGTGTTTGAGCTGTGAGAGTGTGTTTGAGAGGAGAGGTGTTTGAGCCGTGAGAGTGTGTTTGAGAGGAGAGGTGTTTGAGCTGTGAGTGTGTGTTTGAGAGGAGAGGTGTTTGAGCCGTGAGAGTGTGTTTGAGAGGAGAGGTGTTTGAGCCGTGAGTGTGTGTTTGACAGGAGAGGTGTTTGAGCCGTGAGAGTGTGTTTGAGAGGAGAGGTGTTTGAGCCGTGAGTGTGTGTTTGAGAGGTGAGGTGTTTGAGCTGTGAGAGTGTGTTTGAGAGGAGAGGTGTTTGAGCCGTGAGAGTGTGTTTGAGAGGTGAGCTGTGAGTGTGTGTTTGAGAGGAGAGGTGTTTGAGCCGTGAGACTCTCACCTGTCCGGCGTCCAGGTAATGCGTGACCTGCAGCACGAGGAAGAAGACTCGCAGAGACTCCTTCTGGATGGGGTTTCCCTGCCACGTCTCCACGATCTGCCCACACAGCGTCAGGAGCGGGTGCACCTCCTGCAGCTTACGCTCCATGAGCAGCAGCTACACACACACACACGAGAACACAAGCCTTCACAGGTCACATGACACACACAACCACTGATGAGGCTCAACAAAACAGTCTGAATTAAGGCTGGGCTGAAAATAACCGATCGATCGATTAGGGCTGGGCAAAATTTTTTATTTTTCGATGAATCGCTTTTTAAAATGTGGTCGATTCAAATTCAATTCTCAAAGGCCACAAATCGTTTTTTTTCCATATTTATTTATGTAAATATTTTATGCCTTCATTTGATTGCCAGAAAAATGTAAATACACAACACACTGTATTCACAACATACACACACACAGAGAGAGATACTCACCATGCCTTTGCTCAGCAGGAAGAGCGCTCTGTGGAAATGCAGAGTTTAGTCATTACACACACGACAGAGAAATGAAAGTGTGTGTGTGTGTGAACAGCATGAGATGCAGTGAGAGTCACCTGGTGTACTCCGATCCCACGACTCTGGCGTATTCGGCGCCGACGCCCAGCAGATCACAGGCCGACACCAGATCCTTCTCCAGCGTGTGCAGTTGCTGTGGGAACACACACACACACACCGCTCAGACGTGGCTCACACACACGAGACTCCCGTTAATGAAGAGCAGTGTTGTGTAACTCATTACAAGTAGCTTGAGTTATGTAATCAGATTACTTTTTCAAATAAGTAATGCAAGTTACTATGTTTTCCCATTTATTGACTGACAGCTGTCTTGTCCTCGTGTTGAGATAAATCAAAGTGCAGAGGCGTTGTGTGTGTGTGGGAGTGAGTGAGTGTGAGTGATTGAGTGTGTGTATACCGCGAGCTGGAACAGGAGTCTGCAGTGCCAGTACGGTGTCTGCTGAGAGGTTAATGAAGAGTGTGTGAGAGAGAGACAGTGTGAGTGAGTGTGTGTGTGTGTGTGTGTGTGTGTGTGAGTGAGTGTGTGTGTGTGTGTGTGTACCGCGAGCTGGAACAGGAGTCTGCAGTGCCAGTACGGTGTCTGCTGGGAGGTTAATGAAGAGTGTGTGAGAGAGAGACAGTGTGAGTGTGTGTGTGTGTGTGAGTGAGTGTGTGTGTGTGTGTGTGTACCATGAGCTGGAACAGGAGTCTGCAGTGCCAGTACGGTGTCTGCTGAGAGGTTAATGAAGAGTGTGTGAGAGAGAGACAGTGTGAGTGAGTGTGTGTGTGTGTGTGTGTACCGCGAGCCGGAACAGGAGTCTGCAGTGCCAGTACGGTGTCTGCTGGGAGGTTAATGAAGAGTGTGTGAGAGAGAGACAGTGTGAGTGTGTGTGTGTGAGTGAGTGTGTGTGTGTGTGTACCGCGAGCTGGAACAGGAGTCTGCAGTGCCAGTACGGTGTCTGCTGAGAGGTTAATGAAGAGTGTGTGAGAGAGAGACAGTGTGAGTGTGTGTGTGTGAGTGAGTGTGTGTGTGTGTGTGTGTACCGCGAGCTGGAACAGGAGTCTGCAGTGCCAGTACGGTGTCTGCTGAGAGGTTAATGAAGAGTGTGTGAGAGAGAGACAGTGTGAGTGAGTGTGTGTGTGTGTGTGTGTGTGTGTGTGTGTGTACCGCGAGCTGGAACAGGAGTCTGCAGTGCCAGTACGGTGTCTGCTGAGAGGTTAATGAAGAGTGTGTGAGAGAGAGACAGTGTGAGTGAGTGTGTGTGTGTGTGTGTGTGTGTGTGTGTGTGTGTACCGCGAGCTGGAACAGGAGTCTGCAGTGCCAGTACGGTGTCTGCTGAGAGATCTGGATGGCCTTCCGCAACAGCGGCTTCGCTGAATCCACCAGGTTCTAGTAAACAGAAGAGCAGACATCACTCCTGACACTGTGTGTGTGTGTGTGTGTGTGTGTGTGTGTGTGACACTGCGTTACGCATCCCGAAGTTACAGCACGTCACGCGTCAACTTCGGCTGATCCGATGCGTTTGCAATCATGCATTGACTTGACAGAGCTCTTCACAACACACACCGTGTCAAAGCAGCTTTATGGAAAATGCTCATGTGGAAAACAGTGTGTGTGAATAGACCAGAAACCAAGAAACAAAACACGGGTCGCTTTTCCCTTCATTCTGTAACCCTCGTGCGACCCCTTATGGACATGTGTGTCTTTCAGTTTAGTTTAGTTTTTATAATTTCACTGGTGTTAATGCCAACTGCATACATTTTGGCACAAGTGTGTATTTTTATTGGAATTTTACTATTTCACCCCCATTTCCTTTAATAAGTCTTACAGGTTTGGAATGACATGAAAGCATGTAAATGATGAGAGAAATATAACTCCCCGGTTTTGTGTCTGAAAGCATGTTTTATTCATAACATCAGGATTATGTTTGGCACACAGAACAGAAGAGTTGATGAGGGGGAAGTCTGTGTTAATCTCACACTCACCTGTTGGCAGTAGAGCTCTGACAGAAGACTCGCCGCCTCGAACTTAACATCCTCGAACTGAGCGATCTGCACACCTGTGCTAAGGAGAACTCCAACAAAACAGGCATTATCATCATCATCACCGTGTGTCTTCAGCACTTACAGCAGCACAGTCTCAACACAACACTCAAGAGGGACATTTGCTTAATAATGTGGTAAAGGATACTTGCTGCGAGATAAACCACTGAAATAGAGACAGAAAGAGACATTAGACATGAATCATAAATCACATTTAGTGTCTAACTTATAGCAGCGCATCACAGGACAAACACAGAGCTTCTATCAAAAGATAATTATACATGATTTAAAACAATAAGATGTTAAAAACAATAGCACTTTAACGCGTTGAATCTGTTAGGGCTGAATTAACAACAACAACAACCATAATAATAAAAATAATAACAATAATGAAGCTTCCGGGACTACGGCCTTGTCGCTCGGCTGAAGCCTCGGGCTTTCCTGCGCGCTCTCACCGCTTTCTCGAGGTGCGTGCGGGCCAGCTCGCTGTTCTTCGTGTGGTGGTAGAGCACCGAGCCCAGCTGCAAGTGCGTCCGGGCCTCCACTCGCTGCGGGGGCTTGAACTGGAACACGGCCTGCAGGCAGTGCACACACAAGCGGATTTTGGGAGGACTGGATGTTCTGAAATGTTCGGCGAACCCGAGAAGAGCCAGATACCAGGAGTCCGGGGCCTCAGCGCCAGCAGCCGCCATCATCACCACAACAACAACAACACGAGAGCTCGGGCAAACCTCGCGAGAGCGCCAACCGCGGCGAGACTTCCACGGCCCTACCCTGAACGAGATCTTCTCGGCTGAATCTCGCGAGAGGAGGAGCTGGCGGGACGATCTGTGTCTGACAGGAATCATCATAATAAACGGCAAATTATGAAAGCACATTTCCGTCACATAAGAAAAAAATCATGCTTTAATAAACCATAATTATGGCATAACTAAGTCGAAGCTATGACTTAAAGTCATAAGAGAGCGGAACCCTGGGTAAATGATGACGTCCTTAAGGCCATAGATATCCATAATAAAGGATCTATGCTTAAGGCAGGCTAAGAAATAGGAATTATGGGAAATTCAGAGAAAACAAGGATGAGCAGAGTTGGGCTAATTATAAAAAGGCAAGAAATGAAGTTAACAGATTAGTAGTCAATACTAAAAAAGGCATGAAAACATGGCTAAATATACACAAATGATTCAGGAAAGTTATGGAAATCCTTAAGCTATTTATTTGGCTACAGTAAAAGGCTAAAACTATGAAACACTAATATTACTCTAGATCTTGGCGACAGCATTACATCAGAGGAGGAGATAGTGGCAGATAGCTTTAATAAAGTATTTCTCATCAGCAGCTTTTGAAAGGATCATTTTTGAACAGATTGATAATTACTTAAAATCACAAAACCTACTTTATGAGTTCCAGTCTGGCTTTCGTAAATCTCATTCTACGGGTTCCTGTTCACTGTTTCTTACTGGTTATATAAAACAGGAGGTAGATAATGGAAACTTCTGTGGCATGGTCATGTTAGACGTGCATAAGCCCTTTGATACAGTCGACCAGGACTTCTAAATGTTCGGATGTGGATGGCTGATAACACTTCATTTAGGGAAAACTGAATCTATATTGTTTGGAACAAAGATAAAGGTAAAGAAAGCCTTATGTTTTAAGGTCATATCTGGAGATATTGTAACTGCCAAGGAATCTTGGATGTATGTTAGATTTCTATATCTGGAGTAGGTCAGCTAAGGTAATCGCCAAAGTGAAGCAGAGAGTCCGTTTTATGGCCAGAATATCAACGTTTTTGAATGAAAAAACAAAGCTAACTTGGTCAGGAGCTTTAATTCAGCCTTATTTTGATTATGTGTGTGGCTCATGGTACAATGGTGACACAGGGAACCTGAAACATAGGCTTCACACGTCTCAAAATAAATGAAAACGGTGTACTTTAGACCTTCCCATAAGAACTTATCTGGAATCTTCCCACTTTGCAAGGGTTGAGGATCGAGTGTCTCGGATGCAGCTGGGTATGGTACATAAGACTGTTTATTGAGATGTCCCCATATTTTAATAGAGTAAACAAAGTTCACAGGTACTCCACTAGGGGTAGCTCAGCAGATTTTGTACCCCCAGATTGAATACTAATCTGGGCAAACGGTCTTTCCTTTATGCCCCCCCTCTGGAAGCGGTTAGCTGGAAAACTCATGACAGTTTTAAACAGGGTTAGAAAGAATGGCTTAGGTGCCAATCGGAGCCATTATCACATCATAGTCTATTTTTATGGTCAATTTTTCTGTATAATCTGGATGAATTTGTGTAATGTGATGTATGATTGATGTTTGATTTGCTGCCGTCTGTCCTCTCCCCCCACTTTTTTTATATTTAAGTGGTCAAATAAAATCAATCAATCAATCAATCAATCAAAGTCATTATTATGACAAAAAGTCGAAATTGTGACTTTACAAAGTCAAAGTTAACATAAAAAATTGAAATTATGACGTTAAAAAGTCATACATACCTAGTATTTCATAATTTCGATTTTTAATCTCTTAATTAATCCCATTATTATAACTTAGTATGTCAAAATGTCGATTTTATTTTCTTTTCATAGTTGAAATTGTGTTATGACTAAGTATTTATTTTCGATTTTTAATCTCATAATTATAGACATTTCGATTTTTAATCTCATAATTATAATTTAGTTTGTCATTATTTCGACTTTATAATCTCATGATTATAAATTGTTGTCATAATTTCGATTTTTAATCTCAATAATTATAATTTAGTACCTTATAATTTCGACTTTTTACATTTAATCTCATAATATCAACTTTTTATTTAAAAAAACGACTTTTATTTTTGTCAAAATTAAGATTTACTAAAGCATGATTCTTTTTGTGGCAAAAATGTGTTTCCATATCAACTAGACAACATATTCAAATAAATATATCAACTCGTTTTCCCCTTTATTTTGCCCAATTCTACAGTGTAATTTGTTATTCTATGACAATTCTACATTTTTCCTTCATTTAATATCTCAATAAATAATCATTCAAATCATGATTTATTATCTAAGAATGGGTGACACGAAGGAAAACTAATTATGATACGCTAAATAAATATCTTGCACACGACACATAATAAATGGTGTATTATAACATTCAGACATTGATCATACTGTTATTCTGTTATGTTTATGATTCTAGTTCAAAAACTGTTTTTACACATTTTTACTAAAAGTTAATTTTTCACAGCACAGGATAATGTTAAATGTACTAGTGAAAGTATAAAGATGATTGAGGTGAATCATAGATACACACACACACACACACACACACACACACACACACAGAGAGAGAGAGAGTTTGAGGATCACAGACGTTTAATAGAGCTCAATGACAGAGTTGAGTTTAATCTGTATCTATAATCGCGGGCTTGTGCAGGTCTGGTGTGTAACATCTGTGCTCATTAACAGGTCCAGGTGTGTGTCGGCACTGATGTTGATGCCGTCACACACAGCTGACGAGTCGTGGGCTCGTACGTCCTCAACGACGGGGATATAACACATGAAGACCTTTAAAGAAACAAACACTTGCAGGGCTCGAGTCTGAGCGGCTCAAAAAGGAAAACTGCTTTCTGAAATGAAGCCCATCATAACTGCAGCCGGAGGTCTCAGTAGTACGGCCTTCTGGGATTGTTCTGCAGGAACACAAGACACGCGTTACAAAGTGAATCGTTCGTTTGGTTTCCACTCGCAATCGTGATTCAAATGAATCGCAGTTCAAAACAAATCGTCATTCGGGATGAACTACAACATCTGCAGAAACACTGGAAGGAGTGTGTGTGTGTGAGCGAGAGTGTGTGTGTGTGTGTGTGTGCGAGAGTGTGTGTGTGTGTGTGTGTGAGCGAGAGTGTGTGTGTGTGTGTGT
>JARWKJ010000007.1:512865-522865 GCA_029959095.1 Rhinichthys osculus | reverse complement strand
TGAGTGAACACGGAACTGAGTGAACACGGAACTGAGTGAACACGGAACTGAGTGAACACGGAACTGAGTGAACACGGAACTGAGTGAACACTGAACTGAGTGAACACTGAACTGAGTGAACACGGAACTGAGTGAACACTGAACTGAGTGAACACGGAACTGAGTGAACACGGAACTGAGTGAACACGGAACTGAGTGAACACGGAACTGAGTGAACACGGAACTGAGTGAACACGGAACTGAGTGAACACTGAACTGAGTGAACACTGAACTGAGTGAACACGGAACTGAGTGAACACGGAACTGAGTGAACACGGAACTGAGTGAACACTGATCTGAGTGAACACTGAACTGAGTGAACACTGAACTGAGTGAACACTGAACTGAGTGAACACGGAACTGAGTGAACACGGAACTGAGTGAACACGGAACTGAGTGAACACTGATCTGAGTGAACACTGAACTGAGTGAACACTGAACTGAGTGAACACTGAACTGAGTGAACACTGAACTGAGTGAACACTGAACTGAGTGAACACGGAACTGAGTGAACGCTGAACTGAGTGAACGCTGAACTGAGTGAACGCTGAACTGAGTGAACGCTGAACTGAGTGAACACGGAACTGAGTGAACACGGAACTGAGTGAACACTGAACTGAGTGAACACTGAACTGAGTGAA
This sequence comes from Rhinichthys osculus, assembly GCA_029959095.1. Classification (NCBI taxonomy): domain Eukaryota; kingdom Metazoa; phylum Chordata; class Actinopteri; order Cypriniformes; family Leuciscidae; genus Rhinichthys; species Rhinichthys osculus. Next base: position 522,185 of record JARWKJ010000007.1, on the reverse strand, counting down.
CACTGAACTGAGTGAACACTGAACTGAGTGAACACTGAACTGAGTGAACACTGAACTGAGTGAACACTGAACTGAGTGAACACTGAACTGAGTGAACACTGAACTGAGTGAACACTGAACTGAGTGAACACTGAACTGAGTGAACACTGAACTGAGTGAACACTGAACTGAGTGAACACTGAACTGAGTGAACACTGAACTGAATCAACACTGAACTGAGTGAACACTGAACTGAATCAACACTGAACTGAGTGAACACTGAACTGAGTGAACACTGAACTGAGTGAACACGGAACTGAGTGAACACTGAACTGAGTGAACACGGAACTGAGTGAACACTGAACTGAGTGAACACTGAACTGAGTGAACACTGAACTGAGTGAACACTGAACTGAGTGAACGCTGAACTGAGTGAACACGGAACTGAGTGAACGCGGAACTGAGTGAACACTGAACTGAGTGAACACTGAACTGAGTGAACACTGAACTGAGTGAACACTGAACTGAGTGAACACTGAACTGAATCAACACTGAACTGAGTGAACACTGAACTGAATCAACACTGAACTGAGTGAACACTGAACTGAGTGAACACTGAACTGAGTGAACACTGAACTGAGTGAACACTGAACTGAGTGAACACGGAACTGAGTGAACACTGAACTGAGTGAACACGGAACTGAGTGAACACTGAACTGAGTGAACACTGAACTGAGTGAACACTGAACTGAGTGAACGCTGAACTGAGTGAACACGGAACTGAGTGAACACTGAACTGAGTGAACACTGAACTGAGTGAACACTGAACTGAGTGAACGCTGAACTGAGTGAACACTGAACTGAGTGAACACTGAACTGAGTGAACGCTGAACTGAGTGAACGCTGAACTGAATCAACACTGAACTGAGTGAACACTGAACTGAGTGAACACTGAACTGAGTGAACACTGAACTGAGTGAACACTGAACTGAATCAACACTGAACTGAATCAACACTGAACTGAGTGAACACTGAACTGAGTGAACACTGAACTGAGTGAACACGGAACTGAGTGAACGCTGAACTGAGTGAACGCTGAACCGATGTGAATAATGACTCTGATCTTCTGTAGAGCTGCTTTACTGAATCTGAATGTGTCTCATATCTGATGATCTGGACTGAGTGAAGATGAATAAAGACTCGACTCGCTCTCACCTTCAGAGCTTTGAACGTCTCCATGAACTTCTCCAGCTCATCAGGAGGAAGGAAGTCACCGATGAAATGCTTCCCTTTGCCCATGTCAGTCAGCTGCTCCGCCCACTCTGAGAAACACACACACACACAGCACACGCGTCACACACACACAGCCCTCAGTCCGAGCGGAGCACCGGTGTCGTGCGTGACCTCTGACCTCTGGTCTTCTCCATCTCCATCTGCCGGAGCCGGTGCTCCCAGGTGCCGGCCTCGGGGTCGAGCTCCTCGTCGCTGTCGTACTCGTGCTGATGGTTCCGGATGGCCTTCTCCCACATCAGCTGCATGTCCTGCATCGCACGCTTGTGCTTCATGATCATATCGTACATCTCCTGCATCTGGACCACACACACACACACAGTTTCAGCATTAAACACTCCAACATGTTATGGCATGTGGGGTTCATGGGCCGCGATATAGGAATATTCTCCAGGACGGAAGACATTTTTGATGTCTGCTTCTGTTTTGTTAGGCAAACTTACTTAGAAAATGCCAAAATTAACCGACCAAGCGCTGACGACAACCGAGCGCGTCTTCTCATGCTGTTGCTATACTAGTTAGCGATGGCGAAACTAAAGATTTCCTTGACCGAGCCTCATTAGACAGTGTGTGTTCTGTGCTCGTGTGTGTCAGTGTACTGGACCCGCAGCTCTTAAAGGGACAGCGCTCATATTCCTCCGTCTCTATAATAACACTGATCACACACTAATACTCACTCGCTCTTCACGGAATAACTGTGACTATATTTATAATGTATAGTTTATTTATAAAGTGTTATTTTACATCTGATTAGTTTCTGAACCTGAAAATCCTAAAACACTGTTTATGTCAATCGTATCTTTGTTCAGTTGTGTCTATTTGTTGCGGTTGCTAATGTTTTATGTGTTCTTGTTTAATAGCTGAGTGTTTATGGTGTTTAATAATGCTGGAAGTGTACATTATTCTGTGGTGTTTAACCCTCAGGCGAACGCTCGTGTGTAAGAGTGTGTGTGTAAGAGAACCCTCGTGTGTAAGAGTGTGTGTGTAAGAGTGTGTGTGTAAGAGTGTGTGTGTAAGAGTGTGTGTGTAAGAGAACGCTCGTGTGTAAGAGTGTGTGTGTAAGAGTGTGTGTGTGTAAGAGTGTGTGTGTAAGAGAACGCTCGTGTGTAAGAGTGTGTGTGTAAGAGTGTGTGTGTAAGAGTGTGTGTGTAAGAGAACGCTGTGTGTAAGAGTGTGTGTGTAAGAGTGTGTGTGTAAGAGTGTGTGTGTAAGAGAACGCTCGTGTGTAAGAGTGTGTGTGTAAGAGTGTGTGTGTAAGAGTGTGTGTGTAAGAGAACGCTGTGTGTAAGAGTGTGTGTGTAAGAGTGTGTGTGTAAGAGTGTGTGTGTAAGAGTGTGTGTGTAAGAGAACGCTCGTGTGTAAGAGTGTGTGTGTAAGAGTGTGTGTGTAAGAGTGTGTGTGTAAGAGAACGCTCGTGTGTAAGAGTGTGTGTGTAAGAGTGTGTGTGTGTAAAAGTGTGTGTGTAAGAGAACGCTCGTGTGTAAGAGTGTGTGTGTAAGAGTGTGTGTGTAAGAGAACGCTGTGTGTAAGAGTGTGTGTGTAAGAGTGTGTGTGTAAGAGTGTGTGTGTAAGAGTGTGTGTGTAAGAGAACGCTCGTGTGTAAGAGTGTGTGTGTAAGAGTGTGTGTGTAAGAGTGTGTGTGTAAGAGAACGCTGTGTGTAAGAGTGTGTGTGTAAGAGTGTGTGTGTAAGAGTGTGTGTGTAAGAGTGTGTGTGTAAGAGAACGCTGTGTGTAAGAGTGTGTGTGTAAGAGAACGCTGTGTGTAAGAGTGTGTGTGTGTAAGAGTGTGTGTGTAAGAGTGTGTGTGTAAGAGAACGCTCGTGTGTAAGAGTGTGTGTGTAAGAGTGTGTGTGTAAGAGTGTGTGTGTAAGAGAACGCTGTGTGTAAGAGTGTGTGTGTAAGAGAACGCTGTGTGTAAGAGTGTGTGTGTAAGAGCGTGTGTGTAAGAGTGTGTGTGTAAGAGAACGCTGTGTGTAAGAGTGTGTGTGTAAGAGTGTGTGTGTAAGAGTGTGTGTGTAAGAGAACGCTCGTGTGTAAGAGTGTGTGTGTAAGAGAACGCTGTGTGTAAGAGTGTGTGTGTAAGAGTGTGTGTAAGAGTGTGTGTGTAAGAGTGTGTGTGTAAGAGAACGCTGTGTGTAAGAGTGTGTGTGTAAGAGTGTGTGTGTAAGAGTGTGTGTGTAAGAGTGTGTGTGTAAGAGTGTGTGTGTAAGAGTGTGTGTGTAAGAGTGTGTGTGTAAGAGAACGCTGTGTGTAAGAGTGTGTGTGTGTAAGAGTGTGTGTGTAAGAGTGTGTGTGTAAGAGAACGCTCGTGTGTAAGAGTGTGTGTGTAAGAGTGTGTGTGTAAGAGTGTGTGTGTAAGAGAACGCTCGTGTGTAAGAGTGTGTGTGTAAGAGTGTGTGTGTAAGAGTGTGTGTGTAAGAGAACGCTCGTGTGTAAGAGTGTGTGTGTAAGAGTGTGTGTGTGTAAGAGTGTGTGTGTAAGAGAACGCTCGTGTGTAAGAGTGTGTGTGTAAGAGTGTGTGTGTAAGAGTGTGTGTGTAAGAGAACGCTCGTGTGTAAGAGTGTGTGTGTAAGAGTGTGTGTGTAAGAGTGTGTGTGTAAGAGAACGCTCGTGTGTAAGAGTGTGTGTGTAAGAGTGTGTGTGTAAGAGTGTGTGTGTAAGAGAACGCTCGTGTGTAAGAGTGTGTGTGTAAGAGTGTGTGTGTAAGAGTGTGTGTGTAAGAGTGTGTGTGTAAGAGTGTGTGTGTAAGAGTGTGTGTGTAAGAGAACGCTCGTGTGTAAGAGTGTGTGTGTAAGAGTGTGTGTGTAAGAGTGTGTGTGTAAGAGAACGCTGTGTGTAAGAGTGTGTGTGTAAGAGTGTGTGTGTAAGAGTGTGTGTGTAAGAGAACGCTCGTGTGTAAGAGTGTGTGTGTAAGAGTGTGTGTGTAAGAGTGTGTGTGTAAGAGAACGCTGTGTGTAAGAGTGTGTGTGTAAGAGAACGCTGTGTGTAAGAGTGTGTGTGTAAGAGTGTGTGTGTAAGAGTGTGTGTGTGTAAGAGTGTGTGTGTAAGAGTTCTTCAGCGGATGATTTCTGCTCATGATGATCAGACACAGGTTCTGCAGTAACACTGAATGATGATATCTAAGGTTTTTTTCTAAGGAATTTCCTAATCGAAATTGGAATCGTTTAAATGGAAACCCCGGTGATGACTGTGTGTGTGTGTGTGTGTGTGTGTGTGTTCGCACCTCCTGCTGTTCTTTGAGTTGCTTCTTCTGGTCGTCTGAGAGCTCCGTCACGCCCACCAGACCCACCGGCTTCCCCTTCTTATATCCCAGACTGCTCAGCTCCTGGTCTGCACACACACACACCAGAACAAATGTCATCAAATTATACATTGATGTGTATGTGTGTGAGTGTGTGTGTGAGTGTGTGAGTGTGTGTGTGAGTGTGTGTGTGAGTGAGTGAGTGTGTGAGTGAGTGTGTCAGTGTGTGTGTGTGAGTGAGTGAGTGAGTGAGTGAGTGAGTGAGTGAGTGAGTGAGTGAGTGAGTGTGTGAGTGTGTGAGTGAGAGTGTGTGAGTGTGTGTGTGTGTGTGTGTGTGTGTGTGTGTGTGTGTGTGAGAGTACCAGTCAGCGCAGGAGTGCTGGGCTCTGTCGGAGAGCTGATGACAGGGTTCGAGGGCATCGGGACTTTATCATCTTCGGCCCCCCAGCGGCTCTTCCTCTTCCTCTTCGCTGACGAGGGCGGTGGCTCCGGAACCGACGCCTGAGACTCACTGGCGCTCCGGCTCTCACGAAACTCGTCCACTTTAGCCTTATAGAAGCGGTGAGCGGCGCTCTGATACTCGTACAGAAAACTGACAGAGAACAACAATAGATCATCTTCAGTTTATATTTCTCAAATCAATCCCTGTTGTAGAGCATGGCTGAATCTTTGCTTCTCCTCTGAACTGAATCAACACTGAACTGAATCAACACTGAACTGAATCAACTACACTGAACTGAATCATCAACACTGAACTGAATCATCAACACTGAACTGAATCAACTACACTGAACTGAATCATCAACACTGAACTGAATCAACTACACTGAACTGAATCAACTACACTGAACTGAATCATCAACACTGAACTGAATCAACACTGAACATAAATCAACTACACTGAACTGAATCAACTACACTGAACTGAATCAACTACACTGAACTGAAACAACTACACTGAACTGAATCATCAACACTGAACTGAAACAACTACACTGAACTGAATCATCAACACTGAACTGAATCATCAACACTGAACTGAATCATCAACACTGAACTGAATCAACTACACTGAACTGAATCATCAACACTGAACTGAATCATCAACACTGAACTGAATCATCAACACTGAACTGAATCATCAACACTGAACTGAATCATCAACACTGAACTGAATCATCAACACTGAACTGAATCAACACTGAACTGAATCAACGCTGAACTGAATCAACACTGAACTGAATCATGACAGTATCGTGTGTTTAGTAAACGATTCGCTTTTAGATTAACTCTTTCATCCTTTTATATTAGTAATGAAGATATTCAATTAAAATATATATGCGTTTTAGAAATAAATCAGCTTTTGATAGAAACTTGGCGCTGAAAATAGCGTATTCATTGATTACATTGTTTCGCCACTAGGCGGCGACTAGTGACTGTTAAAAAATGTATTCGTTATTGGGTCATCAGTGCTGTATGATGCTTCTGAAATAAAACTCAGAAAGATGTGATGAATTGTTTTCGTGAATGTGACTCATACATCATGTACAGTCAGTATAGATAGATAAATAGTTTTATTTAATGCCATGTCAGCATCTAAGGCTATTTTGATGGCAAAATTTCAATTACAAAAATACAAATATCATATAAATACAATAAAACCAAGCAAACAAACACAAGTCATATTATAAATTGTTTTTTAAATTAACATATGATAAAAAATCCAACACCTTTTCATGCATAATCTTACTAAATAAGTCCATTCTAATAAGAGCATTCTACCAGTATTAAACCCAGGACAGTCTGATAAGATATGTTTTCCAGTCTGTATAAGTGTATGCTTTAGCTTTTCCACACGCTCTAGTGTTCACGCACCTGAAAGAGGGGTTGTCCCGGTTGTGCTGCGCAGCCATGATCTCCACCTCCGGGCCACCGTCCGCCACGAAGCGGGCCAGCTTCTCCGCCACCTTCCTGGTGCTGTCGTCCACTGAGGAGGAGACTTAAAGCAGCCTATCAGAACCGGCAGCAACGCAAACTAAACGAGCTCGTTACAGTGAGAGAGAGAGCTGGGGTTGGCTTGGGGAAGAGGACGTGACGACACTCAGCACACGCAGGGTTCAATGCTGCACATCATTATTGTGTTAAAGGTGACATATTACGCCCCTTTTCATACGATGGAATATAAACCTCTGGCGTCCCCAGGATGTGTGTGTGAAACCTCAGCTCGAAATCCCAGATCATTTATTATAGCTAGTCTATAATACATTTTTGTGTGTGAGCAAAAACACGTCGTTTTAGTGTGTGTGCCTTTAAATGCAAATGAGCTTTAGCTCCGCCTCCGTTCAGAAGAGGGCGGAGCTTCAGAGACTCCGGCAATAACAACACAGGCCGATCTCACTGATCCAGAGTCAGGAGTAACAGCAGCGAGTGCAGCCTTACGGAGAGACTCAGGGAGAGCTTCACTTTTACACGTTTCTGAATGTTAGCGGAGACATTTCTGTAGTTGTTGTGGAGTTACACTGATCATCTCCTCATCATGTTGAACTCTTCCACAAGTGTCCACAGTTCCTGAGGTGTTTATAAGACAGCGCTGACATGTTCTGGTCAATAGTGTTCAGTGTCGTCTGTGCTCGACCACAGAACAGTTTCAGGCTTTGCTGGATCTTCTCCAGTGCGTTAGAACTGGTCTCTGTTGGCGCTCGCCGAACCCAATGTCGCTGGTGTGTGTGAACGTGCAGATTAAGGGCCGGGAATATTATAATAAGATCCTCTTCATACGGCAGAAGGAGCGAAATCTGATCAGCTTACTTTAGACATGCTCTCAGAGAGAGAACAGAGTTACTGGGTTTCACTGATCATGTGTTCTGTGTCGGCAGAAGCGGCGATTACAGCGCTCACACACGGAGAACGCCAGATTTTCATGATATGTCACCTTTAAATTCATAAGTATGTGACAAATAAAGATGTAATTCATTCAAACTTAAAAGTGCAACTAGTGCACACATTCAGAGCGAGACTAACATCAGTTCTGCTGCTGTAAGAGTCCTGAACAGTGTGTGTGTGGATGTGTGTGTGTGTGTGTGTGTGTGTGTGTGTGTGTGTGTGTGGTTTCTGCTCACCATCAGCCTGAGCGCACGAGTCTCTTCTGATCTCAGCCACTTTCCTCCTGTAGTACAGATAGTCCTTACTGTTCTTCTCAAACAAGAACCTGCAACAGAGACGGCTTCAGCACTGAGGGACTCCAGCTTATCTCCCACAACGGGACATGAAGATAGGCTTCGATCAGACGTTTAGCGGGCTCAGTGTCCGGGACGGAGGAGCAGAAAGTGTGGACCATTTGTATATTTTACTCAAAGTAATAAACTACTATAAACAAACAATCTGCGTAATCTAATAGTCAGAACTCTCATGAGGACAAAACAAAGTTAACTAAGACAGGTTTTTGTTTTGTTTTGCCATCTCTTAATAATTTTCCAAATTCAAACATTGTGGAAATGCTCTTTATATGCTGATTAATAATGCTAAAGACGCCACACGCTAACCCTAACGCCTCAAACCCGCTTTAGTGAAGCGCCAGAATCATCAGTGTGACAGAGAACTGTGTTCGCCGCAGTTTAGTGGAAGTGTGTGTTTCGCTGCTCGCCTGATTCTGCTCCTGTTAGAAACGGTAAAATGACGCGATTATGTCCCGCTTTGATGCTTCTGATATGAAGCAAAGGCTCAGCTCTCCAATTCTGCAAGTTATAACACGAAATTCTAACAATAAATGTGGTTTTGACAGACGAAATGATGTCCTTCGGTCCGGGTCTGATCCGCCATTTGAACATCTCTGCTTTACACAGTTTTTGAGCTGAACTGAGTGAGTGAACACTGAACTGAGTGAACACTGAACTGAGTGAACACTGAACTGAGTGAACACTGAACTGAGTGAACACTGAACTGAGTGAACACTGAACTGAGTGAACACTGAACTGAGTGAACACTGCACTGAGTGAACACTGAACTGAGTGAGAACACTGAACTGAGTGAGAACACTGAACTGAGTGAGAACACTGAACTGAGTGAACACTGAACTGAGTGAACACTGAACTGAATCAACACTGAACTGAGTGAACACTGAACTGAATCAACACTGAACTGAGTGAACACTGAACTGAGTGAACACTGAACTGAGTGAACACTGAACTGAATCAACACTGAACTGAGTGAACACTGAACTGAGTGAACACTGAACTGAGTGAACACTGAACTGAGTGAACACTGAACTGAGTGAACACTGAACTGAATCAACACTGAACTGAGTGAACACTGAACTGAGTGAACACTGAACTGAGTGAACACTGAACTGAGTGAACACTGAACTGAGTGAACACTGAACTGAGTGAACACTGAACTGAGTGAACACTGAACTGAGTGAACACTGAACTGAGTGAACACTGAACTGAATCAACACTGAACTGAGTGAACACTGAACTGAATCAACACTGAACTGAGTGAACACTGAACTGAGTGAACACTGAACTGAGTGAACACTGAACTGAATCAACACTGAACTGAGTGAACACTGAACTGAGTGAACACTGAACTGAGTGAACACTGAACTGAGTGAACACTGAACTGAGTGAACACTGAACTGAGTGAACACTGAACTGAGTGAACACTGAACTGAGTGAACACTGAACTGAGTGAACACTGAACTGAGTGAACACTGAACTGAATCAACACTGAACTGAGTGAACACTGAACTAAATCAACACTGAACTGAGTGAACACTGAACTTAGTGAGTGAACACTGAACTGAGTGAACACT
>JARWKJ010000007.1:505365-507865 GCA_029959095.1 Rhinichthys osculus | reverse complement strand
ATAACATTACATAGCCTATAACACACTCTCACACATTTATTTCTTAGTGAGGAGTCAAATTTAGATACGTGGTTTCAACAATCAGAGGCATTTGATTTGTGCAGTTTCGTCTGGAATCTCGTCTCAGATCTCCTCCTGAAGAAGTGGTTTGAGTGATCGGATTTAAATCATCTCGAATGCGCTTCGGGTGGCATTTATACCTGGTATTTTCACGATCAGATCACAGAACACGCATGAAGTGGACAGGTGTAACATCTCTTCAATGAAAGGCATTTAGGAGATTATCCACACTAATTTTCCCCCGGGCTTAATTTGAGACCGGCCTTTATTTGTCCGCGTTGATCACGCACCCGGCCACTATCAGAGGCCCGGCGTTTATTTGAATACCGGTTTTTATTCGAGGAATTACGGTAGGTCTGTGATCTGTATCTGTATGATCTGTATATGGACATAGCCTTTTCTGAAAAAATTACTGAATACCAACCCCTCCTTGCAAAGATTAGTGACCTAGGCTATGCATGTGAGCTTGTGGCATTGATATTGGGCAGCCTGGGACATGTCCACACATCGGCTGCTAGTGGACTGAGACTGGCAGGGCTACCCAAAGGGAACTCTAAACAGCCGGCAGAGTTCTGCTCCACATCTGCTGTGATGGGCAGCCCTGCTGTGTGGCGAGAGAGATGCTTTATGACCCTCGAATGTCAAAGCTGTGTTATCTCTGAGAATATTTGAACCCTTTCTGTAAGAAATTTGATTGGCGGATTCAAATAAAGAAATCAAATGTGTGTGTGTGTGTGTGTGTGTGAGAGTGAGTGAGTCTCAGTGTGTGTGTGTGTGTGTGTGTGTATGTGTGTGTGTGTGTGTGTGTGTGTGTGTGTGTGTGTGTGAGTGTGTGTGTGTGTGTGTGTGAGTGTGTGTGTGTGTGTGTGTGTGTGTGTGTGAGTGTGTGTGTGTGTGTGTGTGTGTGTGTGTCTCTCTCTGTGTGTGTGTGTGTCTCTCTCTCTGTGTGTGTGTGTGTGTGTGTGTGTGTGTGAGTGTGTGTGTGTGTGAGTGTGTGTGTGTGTGTGTGTGTGTGTGTCTCTCTGTGTGTGTGTGTGTGTGTGTGTGTGTGTGTCTCTCTCTGTGTGTGTGTGTGTGTGTGTGTGTGTGTGTGTGTGTGTCTCTCTCTGTGTGTGTGTGTGTGTGTGTGTGTGTGTGTGTGTGTGAGTGTGTGTGTGTGTGTGTCTCTCTCTGTGTGTGTGTGTGTGTGTGTGTGTGTGTCTCTCTCTGTGTGTGAGTGTGTGTGTGAGTGAGTGTGAGTGTGTGTGTGAGTGAGTGTGTGTGTGTGTGTGTGTGTGTGTGAGTGAGTGTGTGTGTGTGTGTGTGTGTGTGTGTGTGCGTGTGTGTGTGTGTGTGTGTGTGCATGTGTGTGTGTGTGTGTGTGTGTGAGTGTGTGTGTGTGTGTGTGTGTGAGTGTGTGTGTGTGTGTGTCACCTGCTGGCTGAGTTCCGGGCCGGCTTCGGCGTGGGCTTGGTCTGAGCCTGTTCTCTCAGCTTGGCCTCGATCTCTCTCTTCTTCTGAGCGATCAGCTCCTCCTGCCTCATGATCACATTCAGCTTACTCTTCTGATGAGTCTTCCTGCCGCCACGACCTGCACACACACACACACACACACACACACACGCACACACACACACACGCACACAGAGAGAGAGAGAGAGAGAGAGAGAGTGGAATAATCCATAATCCAAAGTGGAATAATCAATAATCCATAAGAGTGGAAATAAATTGGACCCTAATAATTTCAGAGGCATTTGTGTGAGCAGTAATCTGGGGAAGTTATTTAGCAGTATTTTAAACAATAGAATTGTAAGCTTCCTTAACGAACACAATGTCCTGAGCTCGAGTCAGATTGGCTTCGTTCCAAATCACAGAACTACCGACCACATTTACACCCTACACACCCTAATCGATAAACACGTAAAACAGACCAAAAATGGAAAAATATTTGCATGCTTTGTCGATTTCAAAAAAGCATTTGATTCTATTTGGCACAACGGATTATATTATAAACTTTTACAAAGTGGTGTAGGGGGTAAAGTCTATGACATCATAAAATCAATGTATTCGAACAACAAATGTGCAATACGAATTGGCAACAAACATACAGAATTCTTCACCCAGAAAAGAGGAGTGCGGCAGGGCTGTAGCCTGAGTCCAGTCCCTGTGTGTGTGTGTGTGTGTGTGTGTGTTCACCAGGTGCAGGGCTGTAGCCTGAGTCCAACGCTGTTCAACATCTACATTAATGAGCTAGCGGTGCAGTTGGAGCAGTCTACAGGCCCTGGACTCACTCTACAGGACAGGAGCATCAAGCTCTTGCTGTACGCAGACGACCTGGTGCTGCTGTCACCCACTGCACAGGGACTACAGCAGCACCTGGACCTGCTGCACAACTACTGCCAGAACTGGGCCCTGGCAGTCAACCTCACAAAGACCAACATTATGGTCTTTCAGAAGAAGC
>JARWKJ010000007.1:475365-487865 GCA_029959095.1 Rhinichthys osculus | reverse complement strand
GTTTTCGGCTGCAGAGATTACAATGTTTAGTAATGATGGTTCAATGTTTGCCGGTGCGCTGTGGAGCTTTATGTGCGCGCTTGAGCGCTGATTAGGCTTTGTATTATATAGGCAATTAAAGGCTCATTATTATTAGTTAAGGCTTATTAGTATAAAAATGTGATTAGTAGTCATTCATTTTAAACTACCCGTATTTTCCGCACTATAAGGCGCACCGGATTATAAGGCGCACCTTCAATGAATGACCTATTTTAGAAAAAAATTCATATATAGGGCGCACCGGATTATAAGGCGCATAAGATACTGCAGTCAAACGTTTGACTGGGTTTGCGTTATGCATCCACTAGATGTGCTAAAGGGAATATATGTAGGACATATATATCGAATGTATGTCGCGAGCCCTCTGAACATTTGAGTGATCTGATAGTAAGCGCGCTTGCTCGTAAGCGAGCTCGCGACATACTTTCACAATCTGACCGGTATGAGTGCTTAGATACGGCGGCTCGCTGACAGCGATGGCACGCTGTTTCATATATGACGCCCCGGTTACCTTGAACGGGGAACGTTTTCTGAGAGCTTTGTAGCGAGTGCGCGGCGCCGGAGCCGAGGCGTTTATTAATAAGCGTGAGCGCGCTGGGGCGGGCACGTAACTTACATTCGCAGCCTGACTCATATGAGTATTCATGTGCGGCGGCTCGCTGACAGCAACAGCTGGCTGTTTTGAATGAGACGACCCGGTTACTGTGAGCGGGGAGCGCTTTATGAACATTCTGTGACGCGCGACCAGCGCCGGGGTAAGTTTGTCTGTTCGTGTGTCTGTTAGTAAGAGTGAGCGCTCGTGAGCGGGCACGCGACTTACACACATAACCTGATTTATACGAGGTTGAACTGGCCGTGTGACAGTCTGAAAGAGCGGCCATAAGATGGACACGAGCGCGAGGCTGCGAATGTAAGTTGCGTGCCCGCCCCAGCGCGCTCACGCTTATTAATAAACGCCTCGCCTCCGGCGCCGCGCACTCGCTACAAAGCTCTCAGAAAACGTTCCCCGTTCAAGGTAACCGGGGCGTCATATATGAAACAGCGTGCCATCGCTGTCAGCGAGCCGCAGTATCTAAGCACTCATACCGGTCAGATTGTGAATGTATGTCGCGAGGTCGCTCACGAGCAAGCGCGCTTACTATCAGATCACTCAAATGTTCAGAGGTGTTGGACATACATTGCGAGCAGCGCCGGGGACAGTGTGTCTGTTCGTGTGTCTGTTTAGTAAGAGTGAGTGCTCTTGAGTGACTTACACACATAACCTGATTTATACGAGGTTGAACTGGCCGTGTGACAGTCTGACAGAGCGGCCATAAGATGGACACGAGCGCGAGTTCGCGGGCGAATTTAATAACGCGGAGCGTTATTAACCAATTGATCCATATATAAGGCGCTCCGGATTATAAGGCGCACTGTCGTTTTTTGAGAAAATTAAAGGCTTTTAAGTGCGCCTTATAGTGCGGAAAATACGGTATTAGTCAACTAGAAAAATCTTTAGTCAGCATCTATATTGCAAAATAAATTATTTGCACTCTATCTATAAATAGAATTACACTGTCAATCAAACAGTGATTTTTGCATTGTCACTTGGCCTGAAATGATCATTGGGGAAAAGGAAAATATATTAAGATCAATGTCTTGGCTGGAAGTTATTTTTATGCATCCATCCACTCAAACTTCTCCAGGAGATACCCTACATTCACACCGCCGCCGCTCTGCCAGCGACGCCATGGAAATATTCGTGGACGCTCTGATGTAGATCGAATACTTGGTCTTTTTTAAAACTATATTTAAAGGGGCCGCAAAGCAAACAAGCATGTCAATAGTTATTTTTGCAGAAAATCGATCAATGGAAAGAACTTAATTAAAGTGACATGTTTGCTAATGAAATAAACCAATTAAAAGCTATTTGTGTGGTGTGGCTTTTGTGTTCATGGTTAAGTGCTATTCTAATTTGCATTCCCGCTGAAAAACAAGTGTTCTAGCGCAAAAATTTTGCCTATAAATAGTGTTGCGTGCCTTCTTATCAAATTCAAATGATCAATCTCTCCTCTATTTTGCTTGGGAACTAATGGGGTCGGAACCAAAAAGTTACTTGACTGCGTTCTCTGGAATCCTCTCAAACGGAGCACTTCTACATTACGATTGGTTGCTGCCGAACCGCGTCATTGCTCATTACCATAAAGTTGACCTGATTTCAACTTCTCCTCGCCGCTCTCACCATCCAAGACTCGCCGCCCTCTCCGGAGCTCACCTGATAGTTATTCCTGATATTTCAATTATTAGAACAGCTACAGTTCCTACTAGTGCCACAAAGCACCTAGTAGATTCTAGAATCAACCAAGTAACCCTCTAAACAACTACTGATGGGTTCCTGATCATTATGATATTGAAATTCATGTATAGAGGAACAATTTAGTTGCAAAGTGTTAAAATCGCTAAAGTTTTGGTGGAAACGTCTCAAAAAGGGAAACAGCAAAAAACAAAATCAGCATTTAGTGATCTGGTCTGAGATCTGGGTATCAAAGTACTCCTAAATTGTCTAATTTAGTCTTAGAAATGTGTAAAGAGTTCACCTTTGGAAGAAGGCCTCACAGCACTGGCTCCTGAAGGCATCTCTTCATCTGATGGTGGTCTGCGTCTCTTGGGTGGTGGCGGCATGTCATTCCTCTCGGTAGGAGGAAATGCCACCTCTGAAGATGGTTCTATAGAAAATAATCAAAGTTCAACATTTTCAGAAAGATATACACTTTAAATGTACTATAGAATGCTGATAATTGTTGTGTTACAAATTTATTAAATGTTTAATTTAGGTTCCAATAGAATAGTATATAAACTGAGAAAGTTTAGTACACTGAATTTTGCATTTGAGTTATAAATGATGATTATATCAGAGTTTTCCAGCAAGAGATTCCTGCCAGTCCTGTTTCTCTCTATTGTAGGTTAAATGAGTCAGATTACTGAGACTCACTCTTTGGCTCAATCCCAATACACCCCTTGGCCCTAACCCCTCCGTTTTGCGCATTCACATCTAGGGGTAGGCTGTCCCGATTCTTGTTGAGATCGAGGGGTAGGGCAACATAGCCCTTGAAACTGAGATTTTTTAGAGGCACACTCCAAACGGAGGGCTACGAGAAAGTTCACAGAATGCATCGCGAATCACCGCAAGATGGGTTCGCAAATGGTTAAACATTTAAATTTAGCCTCAGATGACACCACCATGCACTTTATTTACTCTTATAATAATAATAATAGAGTGATTTAAATTAAGAAATTGTATAATAAATTACCTTTCCGAAACAGAAAAGACATACATTGAGGAAGGAATGTTATAATGTTATAATAAATGTTATATCATCATGTTTCCTCAAAGTTAAGAGCAGCTGCGCTGATTGTCAGTCGTTGTCGTAGAAATCCTGTAAAAACTCTGTAACGTCAGAGCCATTGCCGACGACTGATGATGTATCGGGTTCATGAAGGGTTGTTCCATTTCGCAGGGGAATATTTCAACCCCATGGCTCTTATAACTCTGTTTTAAGGGCCAAGGGGTACACTCGAAAACAAGGGGTAGGGGCAAGGGGTGAATTAGGATTGAGCCTTTGTCTTTAAATGGCTCTAGGAGCCCGTTCCAGTCGTTAAATAGTCAGGCTGAGTGGATTATCACCTATGCATCTGAATCACACTGCTATGCTGATGAGATCAGGGCTGGGGAATTTCCGTTAACGAGCAGACTTCCGTACTTCATTTACATGCTTTGTTTTAGAGTGTCTCCACCTCTATGTAAATCCCTCCCCCTTGAAAAGGTATATACACTACAAGGTACACTGCCTTAGTTAGACTAAACTGGGATGACTACAGCGATGCACAGCGAGTTCTCAAAGAATCCTGCTTGAAAGATATCCCAATGTCTCCTGGTCTCTGCTTCGACAATACACTCTGTTATTACACTTATCCACTAATTATTTAAAATCATTAAAGTACAATAAACCCCAAACCTGTGCAATTCTTCATTATTGCAAGTATAATTGAACTGCATCTTTCCAGCAGACTAGTGTTGCACGATATACCGATACTAGAAAGGTATCGCGATACCCAGCTATTAAAATCGGAACGATATGAAATTTTATTAGTACCGGTACTTTAAGAGAGACATCACTCTAAATAATAAGAGCAGTATTTCTTTATTTTGCGTCGATGTGTGACAGTCGGAGTCAGGACGTGTGTGCAGAGCTCTGCTTCCACTGTTTACATTCACTAAACAACGAAAGCAGAACAGTAAAATATATACGCACAGCGAAACATGCATGATGAGAAAATAAAGTGCGGGACATGCTCGCGCTGCCAGGCTCAGACCTGAAGAGCGCACACACGCCTTTCACACAGCATGCGATCGCCACTTCAGTTCTCTTTCACGGATTATTTGGATTGAATAACCAAAATTCTAGGTAAAAATGTACATCCTGACGAGTATTCACGTAAACACAGTCGAGTATGTCTTTAGTGAATGTAAACCGTTTGTAAAAATAAATCATATGTGTTCCATTGGGAAGCCTACGTGCAGGTCTTAAAGGGCCGGACCAGCAGCTTAATATTCTGTGTAATTAATGTTGATGAAACAACAGAAAATAGAGAATCACCCAATGCTTGACTGAATAAATGTATCTATTTATTAAGAATCAGTCTATAGTTAATTTATAGAGTGAAGACTTTATTTTTTTCAGCTACAGTACTAGGTTTATTCAACAGTAGCATTAAAAAAAGAAATGAAGCACTGTTTATTTTATTTGTCTCTATTGTTTGTAATTTGCTTTTTTGCTTATTTTAAATAACAAAAATAGAATTAAATTAAATATCTGTATTGTAATTATAAAATTACATTTAAAATATATTAAATAACTCATTTCATGAAATAAGATTTTGGTCATCCCAACCTGTTCAGAATTGTGAAAGGTTAGCAAATGTCAACATGATTGTTAATAAGGCCAATGTTGCAAACATCTTTGTAAGGACGTACACACTGGCACTTGCTAATTATTATTATTATTTTATTTAATAAAGGGAAGGTAATGGTAAAAAAGCATTGAAGGAACAAAGTTTAAGATTTAAAATTTATAAAACAATGAATTGTAAGTTCTGTCATATTTTTCAGTTACTTTTACTGTTTTCATCCCCCCCCCCCCCCCCATGGTATCGATATCGAGGTATTTTAGTCTGGTATCGTATCGAAGTCATAATTTTGGTATCGTGACAACACTACAGCAGACATTTAATCAAACATAAGCTCAAGCAAACTAAGACATGAAATAAAATGGTTAAATACTCAATAATCTGACATGGTTCGTTTAGTGCCATGACACAACCAACACGAGAAGAGAGCGGATCAGCATTTTACGACAAATTTGCACGTTTCTTTTATGAAATATAATTTTTATGGTAGTAAACTCCACAAAAAATATTCACTCCAGAATAAATGTTTAGTGTAAGACATTTTGAAGAATAGCTTGGAGGCATTTGATTCATTACACAATGAGCAGTTTCGTAAAAAACGTTTGTTCAGCATACTGAAGAATCTTTTTTTAATGTTGGCTATGATGTTTCTTCACAAGTTAAGTGACTGAAAACTATTGAATAACTGCAAAATCTAGTAGTGTATTTTGAAAGTAATACAAACCGTCAACAGTAGATGAACAGTGTCCCTCTTGTATGCTCCCGTCTTCCTCATCACAGTCAATAACTTTTTCTGTGGAAGTTCAAAGTACAGCTTAGCAATGGTAAAACACATGGTATATGAATAGATGGTAAACAGAAAAATCAAACAAAAGTCAAATAAAATACCACACCATCAGGAGCTATCCCAATTTCATCCAAGTTCTTGCCATGGAACTCAGCTAATCTTCCTTGCTCAAGAGCCATTAGAACTTTGCTGATCTTGGCAAGTTGCAGGGTCTTCTCAGGGAGACGATAGAACTCACGATGGATTCTTATGTCGTGTCCAAGAAAGTTTGCCAGCTGGTCCATCTCTGTGTCAGTCATATTCAGCACTGTTGAAAGTGTTGCGGCATGCTTTCGCAGTCTTGTAGATGTCAGTGACTTGGGACACTTTGCGCCACACACCTTAGCAAAGCCACGGAGGCAGTCTGACCCTCGAAAATGTGTCATGGCTTCTGGTCTTGCAAACATATAGATATTGTCTTTCAGAACCCCACAAGCCTCTCTCTGCTTAACAAGGAGTTCTAAGGCACATAGCATTTTTGGAGTCAGAAGAATTGGAACTGGTCGACCACGCTTTCCCCTTGTGATAACCCTTGTGAAGTGTCTGCAGAGTTTTTTTTCCACTTCAGAGAGTGCCCAGTCCACATCCTCATGTGGATCAGAAGTGTCTCTTGATAGAAATGCAGACAAAGGCATGCTCGAAACCTCTCCTTCCCTGCGGCGGTTAAAGAGAATCATCTGGGCTAGACACACCTTTGCCAGCTCCATCCAGGCTTTAGTAGAGGGACTTTCAGAGAGTGTTTTGAACCACTTGTCTTGCACTTCACTGAGATATGTATGCATTTTCTGGACGTCTTCGGTAAAGGGCATGATAGTGGGCACATTCCACTTTGCTTCACTGATGTTCCTTAATGCTGTAGCCGAGATCATCTCGTTCCACTTGTTCTCATGGACTTCTAGAAACTCACTGGCGTTCTTTACAAGCTGTTTGTCATTTGAGATTAATCCCTGAGCTTTTAAGAGTTTGCTCACTTTAACCAGGGAATTCCCAAGCTTGTTTGCAAGCGATGGAATCATGAACTTGTCCGTTTCACTGTCATACCCACACGTATACTTCACAGCTTTGACAGTCTCCATGTACTTCTTTGGATTTACACAATCTTCCATCGTTTTTAACGAGGTGACTCTCCTCGCCTTGTGAATCAACCTTCCCAATTCTCGCATCTTCTCCCGCACATACTGTTTATTTTTGGCTGATAGCCCTCCTTTGTTCAACAAGTGCTGCCCAATTTCAGTAATTACTCTGTCATTTTTTATTATATCTGTGATTGGGTCAGGAGTCATGGCACTGATTACTCCCCACAGTTGTTTGGTCATGTTTGAAGGCACAGGCCCCGTGTATGTACACATGGACTGAACACGGTTTTTTCCTGGTTTGGGGGGGACTGACTGAGGTTTAAGTCTACAAGAACGCATATGACGCCACAGGACCTTTCTTGTAAAAAGTCCTTGACAGTACGCACAATGCATGAAATCCTCTCCCTGCGCTTTTTTAGGTGGTCGTTTAAATGGCACCAGTTCCCCCTTTCCTGATTCCATAACAGCAGCATTGTGGGCATAGTTCCCCTTGTTGCGAATATAATCAAGCTGTTTTTTTCTCTCTTTTGAACCTTTTGGAAAGCTTAGAGCTCTAGCCACATCAGATGTATTTGCATGTGAACTTTCTAGATGCCTTGCCATCTTAGCGTAAGGTTTGGAGCAATACAAGCAGTAATGTCTCTTGTTATACACTCTACCGCCATCTCTTTTTTGGTATGCATTAACAAATACGCAGTCTGAACTGGGCTCTTCTACTGTTTCAGATGTTTTAGACGTAAGGCTGTGCATTTTGTCTGACGTTGTTGTGTCACAGTCAGGGGAGCTTACAGAGACAGATTCATTCATATCCAGTTCATCAAGAAGCTGATGCTTTGTTGGGTTCAGTGTAAGGCTAACATCACTGTCACTGTCACTGTTGGAAGTGGTATCTGGAACATAATTATCTGAACTCTCTGGTGTAGAATCAAAGAGCTCACCAGAATCTTGAAGATCCATGTCTTTCATCTTAAATGAAAAAAAAATATATAAAAAAATTAATTAGAAATAGGTAGAACTGCTGCATTTAATTAATTGATCATTAACAGACATAAATTGGCAACTATTGTGATAATCAATGTACTGTTCAAGTATTGTTTTGTTTTAAATTTACAAGTTACATGTGATGATTTGCTGCTTCTTACTGTTTGTTATACTAAAGTTCTTAAGTGTAATAAAACGTTTTGGGCAGTTGATCTGACAAAAATAAGGATGGGTTTTGGGTTTAATGTAAAGGGGATGCAAATTTTTGATTCTCTGATATTTTGTAGTCAAAATGATTTATCACATAAGAATATATTAATTACATAAATTAATTGATATTGCCTTCATATCTAAACACCTTAATTATATGTATAGAGTGAGCATAGCGAGCTTCCATTGGAATGAACTCAAATTATGAATGCCCGTGCAGCCGTGCACATTTAACTTTCGCTTTCAAATTATCGAGGATTTTAAATTTTAAAAGAGAGGAGCAAAAGAGGGAAAAACTCCAACGTGTGCATGTAAACATAGCCATTGAGTCTCTTGTTGCGATTTGAGAACTTACCATGATACTTTTAGTCCGTCTCAGTCTTGGTACAAAAATGTCATTTTCATTTTGGAGCTGTATCACAATCTGTAAAAAGAAAAGAAAACAGTATATAAACAACATTTTACATTATTACAGTATTTGAAATGTAAAAAAAAAAAGCGCAAGAAAAAAATTAAATGTGCAAGAAAAAAATAAAATAATTACTGTCCAGCAAACCTTGCTCACACACATCTGGATTAAAACTGGCTTCATGGGGACCTTTCACACACAACGTTGTAGGTCCTTATGGGGACCAGTTTCATCACATTCACTCAAACTCTGTGTGCGCTCACACACATCTGGATTAAAACCGGCTTCATGGGGACCTTTCACACACAACGTTGTAGGTCCTTATGGGGACCAGTTTCATCACATTCAGTCAAACTCTGTGTGCGCTCACACACATCTGGATTAAAACCGGCTTCATGGGGACCTTTCACACACAACGTTATAGGTCCTTATGGGGACCAGTTTCATCAAATTCAAAACACAGGTTTGAACTCAAACACTGACTGAAAGTGTGTTGTGGGGACGTCGTGAGTGTCCATTTTAATGCAACAATTAACCCAGAAAAAAATCCTCTTGGAGAATAAAACTGGCCCTAAATACTCCACTACTACTAATCTACTGGACACATGTCGTAAAACGGTTTAATGTACTAATTTACAGCAGATACGCATCAAAATATGCTTACAAATCACTAAACCATGACAAAAACCTAAATCTTTAGTGATGAATGTGAACGTACCTGTTGAGGAGAGTTGATTTGAGCAGATTCCTCATCCATCTGAATCTCTGACTGGAGAGAAGGATCAGAGTTACTCGCTGTGCTGGTATTAACAGGAGCGCTGGTCATCTGTAAGAGACAACATTCAAAATGACAAGATGTTAGAACATGGAAACACAAGAGAGAAATCTGAAGCAGATACCACATGGTTTGAGAATGAGAGACAAATCAACTACATCTAAAACATGCATTCCTGTCCACTCAAACTCTGTGTGCGCTCACACACATCTGGATTAAAACTGGCTTCATGGGGACCTTTCACACACAACGTTATAGGTCCTTATGGGGACCAGTTTCATCACATTCAGTCAAACTCTGTGTGCGCTCACACACATCTGGATTAAAACCGGCTTCATGGGGACCTTTCACACACAACGTTATAGGTCCTTATGGGGACCAGTTTCATCAAATTCAAAACACAGGTTTGAGCTCAAACACTGACTGAAAGTGTGTTGTGGGGACGTCGTGAGTGTCCATTTTAATGCAACAATTAACCCAGAAAAAAATCCTCTTGGAGAATAAAACTGGCCCTAAATACTCCACTACCACTAATCTACTGGACACATGTCTTAAAACGGTTTAATGTACTAATTTACAGCAGATACGCATCAAAATATGCTTACAAATCACTAAACCATGACAAAAACCTAAATCTTTAGTGATGAATGTGAACGTACCTGTTGAGGAGAGTTGATTTGAGCAGATTCCTCATCCATTTGAATCTCTGACTGGAGAGAAGGATCAGAGTTACTCGCTGTGCTGGTATTAACAGGAGCGCTGGTCATCTGTAAGAGACAACATTCAAAATGACAAGATGTTAGAACATGGAAACACAAGAGAGAAATCTGAAGCAGATACCACATGGTTTGAGAATGAGAGACAAATCAACTACATCTAAAACATGCATTCCTGTCCAGTCAAACTCTGTGTGCGCTCACACACATCTGGATTAAAACCAGCTTCATGGGGACCTTTCACACACAACGTTGTAGGTCCTTATGGGGACCAGTTTCATCACATTCAGTCAAACTCTGTGTGCGCTCACACACATCTGGATTAAAACCAGCTTCATGGGGACCTTTCACACACAACGTTATAGGTCCTTATGGGGACCAGTTTCATCAAATTCAAAACACAGGTTTGAGCTCAAACACTGACTGAAAGTGTGTTGTGGGGACGTCGTGAGTGTCCATTTTAATGCAACAATTAACCCAGAAAAAAATCCTCTTGGAGAATAAAACTGGCCCTAAATACTCCACTACCACTAATCTACTGGACACATGTCGTAAAACGGTTTAATGTACTAATTTACAGCAGATACCAGTGTTAATTTTGTCAGCAAATTTTGATTTAGTTTTAGTCTTAGTCTTTTGACTAAAATGCCATTTAGTTTTAGTCATATTTTAGTCATCTGAATTGTTTTAGTTTTAGTCTAGTTTTAGTCGACGAAATACAATAACATTTTAGTCGACTAAATCTACAGTAGATTTAGTCGACTAAAATATAATGGGTTTAGTTCAATTGTAATGCGTTAATTTAGAATTTCTCTAAAATTTCCAAACCCATACTCCCGGAGAAAACATCTATTAACCTATTAATATGAATGATTTTTAAGTTTGAACATGCACTACAGATACAGATTTAACTGCTGTTACTTAAAAAATATCTTAAAATGAAATAAAACCACTTTTCCTAAAGTACAACACAGTCTTCTTTACAATGAATGATATATTCATTCCTTTTAACTACTTACACATCATTCTTTATTCTTTCAAGCAGACATATTTATTTGTATGAATTAAATATAATTAATCCTTATTAAAGCTATTAACAAACAGTGAATGCTTTTCTCTTTTTCTTTTGTTGCTTGATCAAAATTAAGGACACGGACCGCATTAGGTTTATTGCCACTGTCACTTTAAGACGTCGGATCATGTCCAATGACATGCGGATACAATTGCACTGATGCACATCCGACACACTCACAGTTTAAGACATAACCAGCATAGTTTACATGAATACTCTCCAAAAAGGACATTTAGACATACTGTTGTGTATTTCTCCATTCAGACACGAAAGAGAGCTCAATTCAGTAGCCTACTCGCGCGCTGTAGGTATTGTGCATGACTGCACGCTTCGGTGCGCACAGAAAACCGCACCGAATAGAGCTCTTTTTTGCATCGTCACTCTTATTCAGAGTTCTATACTCATTCTCCCAGACGTTCACATTTTTTTAACGTTTTATGACCGCGGGCTAGATCACGTTACAGTAGCCTACAAATGTGCGCATCTACCACACACGCAGGACATCAGTTCTGACGGATCGCTTCCCAAATCGTCACTATCTAACATTTTCGTCTAGTTTTTATTCGTTGACGAAAATGTCAATAGATTTTCGTCATAGTCTTTGTCATTCAAAACTAGGTTTTATTTAGTTATCGTCTCGTTTTCGTCTGTGAAAAAATGTCGTTGACGAATAATTTTCGTCGTTATTTTCGTCAACGAAATTAACACTGGCAGATACGCATCAAAATATGCTTACAAATCACTAAACCATGACAAAAACCTAAATCTTTAGTGATGAATGTGAACGTACCGGTTGAGGAGAGTTGATTTGAGCAGATTCCTCATCCATCTGAATCTCTGACTGGAGAGAAGGATCAGAGTTACTCGCTGTGCTGGTATTAACAGGAGCGCTGGTCATCTGTAAGAGACAACATTCAAAATGACAAGATGTTAGAACATGGAAACACAAGAGAGAAATCTGAAGCAGATACCACATGGTTTGAGAATGAGAGACAAATCAACTACATCTAAAACATGCATTCCTGTCCAGTCAAACTCTGTGTGCGCTCACACACATCTGGATTAAAACTGGCTTCATGGGGACCTTTCACACACAACGTTATAGGTCCTTATGGGGACCAGTTTCATCACATTCAGTCAAACTCTGTGTGCGCTCACACACATCTGGATTAAAACCGGCTTCATGGGGACCTTTCACACACAACGTTATAGGTCCTTATGGGGACCAGTTTCATCAAATTCAAAACACAGGTTTGAGCTCAAACACTGACTGAAAGTGTGTTGTGGGGACGTCGTGAGTGTCCATTTTAATGCAACAATTAACCCAGAAAAAAATCCTCTTGGAGAATAAAACTGGCCCTAAATACTCCACTACCACTAATCTACTGGACACATGTCGTAAAACGGTTTAATGTACTAATTTACAGCAGATACGCATCAAAATATGCT
>JARWKJ010000007.1:410365-465365 GCA_029959095.1 Rhinichthys osculus | reverse complement strand
ACGTAACAACCCAGTGTTTGGGTAGTTTTTGTGTAACCCAGATCCTGGGTCAGACGTAACAACCCAATGTTTGGGTAGTTTTTGTGTAACCCAGATCCTGGGTCAGATGTAACAACCCAATGTTTGGGTAGTTTTTGTGTAACCCAGCTCCTGGGTCAGACGTAACAACCCAGTGTTTAGATAGTTTTTGTGTAACCCAGATCCTGGGTCAGACGTAACAACCCAGTGTTTAGATAGTTTTTGTGTAACCCAGATCCTGGGTCAGACGTAACAACCCAGTGTTTAGATATTTTTTGTGTAACCCAGATCCTGGGTCAGACGTTAACCCAGTGTTTAGATAGTTTTTGTGTAAACCAGCTCCTGGGTCAGACGTAACAACCCAGTGTTTGGGTAGTTTTTGTGTAACCCAGATCCTGGGTCAGACGTAACAACCCAATGTTTGGGTAGTTTTTGTGTAACCCAGATCCTGGGTCAGATGTAACAACCCAATGTTTGGGTAGTTTTTGTGTTAACCAGCTCCTGGGTCAGACGTAACAACCCAGTGTTTAGGTAGTTTTTGTGTAACCCAGATCCTGGGTCAGACGTAACAACCCAGTGTCTAGATAGTTTTTGTGTAACCCAGCTCCTGGGTCAGACGTAACAACCCAGTGTTTGGGTAGTTTTTGTGTAACCCAGATCCTGGGTCAGACGTAACAACCCAGTGTTTGGGTAGTTTTTGTGTAACCCAGCTCCTGGGTCAGACGTAACAACCCAGTGTTTAGATAGTTTTTGTGTAACCCAGATCCTGGGTCAGACGTAACAACCCAGTGTTTAGATAGTTTTTGTGTAACCCAGATCCTGGGTCAGACGTAACAACCCAGTGTTTAGATAGTTTTTGTGTAACCCAGCTCCTGGGTCAGACGTAACAACCCAGTGTTTAGATAGTTTTTGTGTTAACCAGCTCCTGGGTCAGACGTAACAACCCAGTGTTTAGGTAGTTTTTGTGTATGTCTTTTAATGTTATGCAAAGCAACATACAGGGGCGCGATGTCACTCACCTAAACGAGTGTCGCGTCGATCTTTTCGCGTGATGAAAACGTCTGATGCCTTGCATACATTTATTTTATTTTATTAAAAAAGATACAGAATATAAATACTTATATTGTTAAATATGTTCTCATAACTGTACACTGATAGGTTATGGACAGTTTATTAAAATTATATAAAATATACTATATTGTAAAATATGATTAAAAATATAGGAATTATCATGCAAGCGACTGGTTGTATCGAGTTTTTAAATTTTTTTTAGTTAATCAGTAAACATTTATTCATGTATGAAGTAAAAGAAAGATAGAAGAAGCTAGTATTATAGTAAAAACTAATCAACTATGCTGGGTTAAATAAACAACCCAATTTGCTGGGTAAAATGAACCCAACATGTGTTCTGTCCTATATTGGGTTGTTTTTAACCCAGTGTACTCACAGGATCAGATAGAAGAGCAGGAGCTTGTTGAGTCTGAGCGTGTCATTGGACGATCGGACCATCTCTGTTACCATGGAAACCCAGGAGAGCGCTGGTTAGAGAACACATGATCACTGGCAGCAAACAGGCATGATTGACAGGTGTGTGTGTGTGTGTGTGAAGGTTCACCTGTGGTGTGTTGCTCTGGTGTGTTTCGGCTTGAGTCAGGTGTCGTCGAGCTGCTTCGGACTGATGCTGTGAACACAAGAATCATTCTTCATAGAACAATCAACTGATTAACTCATAGAGTTCTTCTATAGTGTGTTTATATAACAGTAGAGCAGTTCAGCTGTGATGTATGAACACGTCGTGCCGCTCGTGTGCACACGCGCCACAGAAACACACACACTTCAGGCAGACTCACTTTGAGAGTCGGTGAGAGTAGGTTCGTTCAGAGGAATCGTTTGATTCTCAGGATTCTCCTCCAGACTCGAATAGCTGGAGATCTATCAGAGGATACGACAGATAACTACATGAAACAAAAGATTTCACTGTAAAAATGATCGGGATTTTAACGGTAAAAGAAGACAGAAAAACTGGTTAACAGAAAGTTTCCGTATACGTTGAATAACTGTGACAGATCTAACCGTACATTTGATGTCATTTTACAGTAAAATTACAGTTTTTGGAAGTGAAAAAGAACAAGTCACTGTATAATTTATTTATTAGTTTTGTTGAAATATGTTCGGTAACACTTTACTTGAAGGGGTGTGCATAAGACTAACATGACACCTTCATAATCATGACATGACACATGTTATGAATAAGAAGGAAGTTTTATGCATGTTTATGACAACTGTCATTAAGTGTCATTCGCTCAATTATGACATTTTTAATGCAAATATGGCATTGTTTGAGATGTCTTTGTTATGACAACTTGACATAAACCAATACATCATAACCTGTCAGTGTCTTTGTCATGACAACTTGACACATTACTAATACAACACAACCTGTCATAAACATGACATAGCAGATTAATTATCAAATTTAAGAAAGCACTTAGCTTTATGGGTTAACATTACATTAAACTGTCATGTTGGTTTTGACATTGGCTGTCATGAAGCCATTATAACTGTTTAATGACAAATTCAATTTGTACCACTGTAGTTGAGGTCACGAAAAATATTCATGACACAGTTATAATGGCCTTATGACAGCCAATGTCAAAACCAGCCACATGACAGTTTAACTTAATTTAATGTCAAGTTGTCATAACAAAGACACTGACAGGTCATGATCTTATGGTTTATGTCAAGTTGTCATAACAAAGACATCTTAAACAATGTCATATTTGCATTCAAAATGTCATTATTGAGCGAATGACACTTAATGACAGTTGTCATAAACATGCATAAACCCTCCTTCATATTCATGACATGTGTCATGTCATGGTTATGAAGGTGTCATGTCAGTCTTATGTACACCCCTTCAAGTAAAGTGTTACCATATGGGTATCTTCATAGTTTTTCTTAGTTTTTCCTAATCAGTTATGTACATTAGAGTTTTATGTTACATTTAATGTTATTAAATTAATATTTATTGCATTTTTAAATGTCATGTGTGTTATCCTGATGGTGTTTAGTGTGTGTGTGTGTGTGTGTGTGAATGACACTGTGCAGCTTATCTATATTAATATTAACTTTCTTGTGGAAAAACTTTCTTGCGATGTTGAGCTGTGATTGATCATGTGACTCTCATCTCCACTGTGATTGGTAGTTGCCAGTGTGTTACAATGGTACAAAACAGATATTAGTACTTCAAATTAACATTATATCAGATAATGAAATAATTTTACTGTAAATTTAAGTTAAGTCTGTAAAACCTAAAATGTTGCTACCGTATTTCTTACAGTGAATTTCTGGCAACCACAGCTGCCGTTTTTTTTACCGTAAATTTAACGGAATCTTTTTTCCAGTGTTATTAAAGTGTAAACAGGGTTAAGACACGTGATCAGGAGCAGAAAGGAGTCGTTCAGGTGATTGATTCTAAAGCATCGGTTCACTCTTACTCTGTCGCAGTCCATCTCAGGAGTGTGTTCAGCGGAGGACTTTCTGCTGAGGATCTCCGTCTAAGAGCGAACACAGTCTCACTTTAGACTCAACACACGACCTGAACAACCATGAGGAGCAGCAGAAGAGCTCAAACCTGCGGGCAGAGCGACTGCAGCAGCCGGAAACACGACTCTCGGTTCCTCAGCGAGCCGAACACGTACTGAAACACACACATCAGAGGCAGAGGTGTTCATACTCGAGTGTGTGAGCGACATCAGTGTGTGATACTCGAGTGTGTGAGCGACATCAGTGTGTGATTCTCGAGTGTGTGAGCGACATCAGTGTGTGATACTCGAGTGTGTGAGCTCCATCAGTGTGTGATACTCGAGTGTGTGAGCGACATCAGTGTGTGATACTCGAGTGTGTGAGCGACATCAGTGTGTGATACTCGAGTGTGTGAGCGACATCAGTGTGTGATACTCGAGTGTGTGAGCGACATCAGTGTGTGATACTCGAGTGTGTGTGTGTGTGAGCTCCATCAGTGTGTGATACTTGAGTGTGTGTGTGAGCTCGATCAGTGTGTGATACTCGAGTGTGTGTGTGAGCTCCATCAGTGTGTGATACTCGAGTGTGTGTGTGAGCGACATCAGTGTGTGATACTCGAGTGTGTGAGCGACATCAGTGTGTGATACTCGAGTGTGTGAGCTCGATCAGTGTGTGATACTCGAGTGTGTGTGTGAGCTCGATCAGTGTGTGATACTCGAGTGTGTGTGTGAGCTCGATCAGTGTGTGATACTCGAGTGTGTGAGCTCCATCAGTGTGTGATACTCGAGTGTGTGAGCTCCATCAGAGTGTGATACTCGAGTGTGTGTGTGAGCTCCATCAGTGTGTGATACTCGAGTGTGTGAGCTCGATCAGTGTGTGATACTCGAGTGTGTGTGTGAGCTCGATCAGTGTGTGATACTCGAGTGTGTGAGCGACATCAGTGTGTGATACTCAAGTGTGTGAGCTCCATCAGTGTGTGATACTCGAGTGTGTGAGCTCCATCAGTGTGTGATACTCGAGTGTGTGAGCTCCATCAGTGTGTGATACTCGAGTGTGTGTGTGAGCTCCATCAGTGTGTGATACTCGAGTGTGTGTGTGAGCTCCATCAGTGTGTGATACTCGAGTGTGTGTGTGAGCTCCATCAGTGTGTGATACTCGAGTGTGTGTGTGAGCTCCATCAGTGTGTGATACTCGAGTGTGTGAGCTCCATCAGTGTGTGATACTCGAGTGTGTGAGCTCCATCAGTGTGTGAGCTCGAGTGTGTGAGCTCCATCAGTGTGTGATACTCGAGTGTGTGTGTGTGAGCTCCATCAGTGTGTGATACTCGAGTGTGTGTGTGAGCTCCATCAGTGTGTGATACTTGAGTGTGTGAGCAACATCAGTGTGTGATACTCGAGTGTGTGTGTGAGCTCGATCAGTGTGTGATACTCGAGTGTGTGAGCTCGATCAGTGTGTGATACTCGAGTGTGTGAGCTCGATCAGTGTGTGAGCTCGAGTGTGTGAGCTCCATCAGTGTGTGATACTCGAGTGTGTGTGTGAGCGACATCAGTGTGTGATACTCGAGTGTGTGAGCTCCATCAGTGTGTGATACTCGAGTGTGTGAGCTCGATCAGTGTGTGATACTCGAGTGTGTGTGTGAGCTCGATCAGTGTGTGATACTCGAGTGTGTGTGTGAGCTCGATCAGTGTGTGATACTCGAGTGTGTGTGTGAGCTCGATCAGTGTGTGATACTCGAGTGTGTGAGCGACATCAGTGTGTGATACTCGAGTGTGTGTGTGAGCTCCATCAGTGTGTGATACTCGAGTGTGTGAGCTCGATCAGTGTGTGATACTCGAGTGTGTGAGCTCCATCAGTGTGTGATACTCGAGTGTGTGAGCTCGATCAGTGTGTGATACTCGAGTGTGTGAGCTCCATCAGTGTGTGATACTCGAGTGTGTGAGCTCCATCAGTGTGTGATACTCGAGTGTGTGAGCTCCATCAGTGTGTGATACTCGAGTGTGTGAGCTCCATCAGTGTGTGATACTCGAGTGTGTGAGCTCCATCAGTGTGTGATACTCGAGTGTGTGAGCTCCATCAGTGTGTGATACTCGAGTGTGTGAGCTCCATCAGTGTGTGATACTCGAGTGTGTGAGCTCCATCAGTGTGTGATACTCGAGTGTGTGAGCTCCATCAGTGTGTGATACTCGAGTGTGTGAGCTCCATCAGTGTGTGATACTCGAGTGTGTGTGTGAGCTCCATCAGTGTGTGATACTCGAGTGTGTGTGTGAGCTCCATCAGTGTGTGATACTCGAGTGTGTGTGTGAGCTCCATCAGTGTGATACTCGAGTGTGTGTGTGAGCTCCATCAGTGTGTGATACTCGAGTGTGTGTGAGCTCCATCAGTGTGTGATACTCGAGTGTGTGTGTGAGCTCGATCAGTGTGTGATATTCGAGTGTGTGAGCTCCATCAGTGTGTGATACTCGAGTGTGTGAGCTCCATCAGTGTGTGATACTCGAGTGTGTGAGCTCCATCAGTGTGTGATACTCGAGTGTGTGAGCGACATCAGTGTGTGATACTCGAGTGTGTGTGTGTGAGCGACATCAGTGTGTGATTCTCGAGTGTGTGAGCGACATCAGTGTGTGATACTCGAGTGTGTGTGTGAGCGACATCAGTGTGTGATTCTCGAGTGTGTGAGCGACATCAGTGTGTGATTCTCGAGTGTGTGTGTGAGCGACATCAGTGTGTGAGCTCGAGTGTGTGTGTGAGCGACATCAGTGTGTGATATTCGAGTGTGTGTGTGAGCTCGATCAGTGTGTGATATTCGAGTGTGTGAGCTCCATCAGTGTGTGATACTCGAGTGTGTGAGCTCCATCAGTGTGTGATACTCGAGTGTGTGAGCGACATCAGTGTGTGATACTCGAGTGTGTGAGCTCCATCAGTGTGTGATTCTCGAGTGTGTGAGCTCCATCAGTGTGTGATACTCGAGTGTGTGAGCTCGATCAGTGTGTGATACTCGAGTGTGTGTGTGAGCTCGATCAGTGTGTGATACTCGAGTGTGTGTGTGAGCGACATCAGTGTGTGATACTCGAGTGTGTGTGTGAGCTCCATCAGTGTGTGATACTCGAGTGTGTGAGCTCGATCAGTGTGTGATACTCGAGTGTGTGTGTGAGCTCCATCAGTGTGTGATACTCGAGTGTGTGTGTGAGCTCCATCAGTGTGTGATACTCGAGTGTGTGAGCTCCATCAGTGTGTGATACTCGAGTGTGTGTGTGAGCTCCATCAGTGTGTGATACTCGAGTGTGTGTGTGAGCTCCATCAGTGTGTGATACTCGAGTGTGTGAGCTCCATCAGTGTGTGATACTCGAGTGTGTGAGCTCCATCAGTGTGTGAGCTCGAGTGTGTGAGCTCCATCAGTGTGTGATACTCGAGTGTGTGAGCTCCATCAGTGTGTGATACTCGAGTGTGTGAGCTCCATCAGTGTGTGATACTCGAGTGTGTGTGTGAGCTCCATCAGTGTGTGATACTCGAGTGTGTGAGCGACATCAGTGTGTGATACTCGAGTGTGTGTGTGAGCTCCATCAGTGTGTGATTCTCGAGTGTGTGAGCTCCATCAGTGTGTGATACTCGAGTGTGTGTGTGAGCTCCATCAGTGTGTGATACTCGAGTGTGTGAGCTCGATCAGTGTGTGATACTCGAGTGTGTGTGTGAGCTCGATCAGTGTGTGATACTCGAGTGTGTGTGTGAGCTCCATCAGTGTGTGATACTCGAGTGTGTGAGCTCCATCAGTGTGTGATACTCGAGTGTGTGTGTGAGCTCCATCAGTGTGTGATACTCGAGTGTGTGAGCGACATCAGTGTGTGATACTCGAGTGTGTGTGTGTGAGCGACATCAGTGTGTGATACTCGAGTGTGTGTGTGAGCTCCATCAGTGTGTGATTCTCGAGTGTGTGAGCGACATCAGTGTGTGATTCTCGAGTGTGTGAGCTCCATCAGTGTGTGATACTCGAGTGTGTGTGTGAGCTCCATCAGTGTGTGATACTCGAGTGTGTGAGCTCGATCAGTGTGTGATACTCGAGTGTGTGTGTGAGCTCGATCAGTGTGTGATACTCGAGTGTGTGTGTGAGCTCCATCAGTGTGTGATACTCGAGTGTGTGAGCTCCATCAGTGTGTGATACTCGAGTGTGTGTGTGAGCTCCATCAGTGTGTGATACTCGAGTGTGTGAGCGACATCAGTGTGTGATACTCGAGTGTGTGTGTGAGCTCCATCAGTGTGTGATTCTCGAGTGTGTGAGCTCGATCAGTGTGTGATACTCGAGTGTGTGTGTGAGCTCCATCAGTGTGTGATACTCGAGTGTGTGAGCGACATCAGTGTGTGATACTCGAGTGTGTGTGTGAGCTCGATCAGTGTGTGATACTCGAGTGTGTGTGTGAGCTCCATCAGTGTGTGATACTCGAGTGTGTGAGCTCCATCAGTGTGTGATACTCGAGTGTGTGAGCTCCATCAGTGTGTGATACTCGAGTGTGTGTGTGAGCTCCATCAGTGTGTGATACTCGAGTGTGTGTGTGAGCTCGATCAGTGTGTGATACTCGAGTGTGTGTGTGAGCTCCATCAGAGTGTGATTCTCGAGTGTGTGTGTGAGCTCGATCAGTGTGTGATACTCGAGTGTGTGAGCGACATCAGTGTGTGATACTCGAGTGTGTGTGTGAGCTCGATCAGTGTGTGATACTCGAGTGTGTGTGTGAGCTCGATCAGTGTGTGATACTCGAGTGTGTGAGCGACATCAGTGTGTGATACTCGAGTGTGTGAGCTCCATCAGTGTGTGATACTCGAGTGTGTGAGCGACATCAGTGTGTGATACTCGAGTGTGTGAGCTCGATCAGTGTGTGATTCTCGAGTGTGTGTGTGAGCTCGATCAGTGTGTGATGCTCGAGTGTGTGTGTGTGAGCGACATCAGTGTGTGATACTCGAGTGTGTGTGTGTGAGCTCGATCAGTGTGTGATACTCGAGTGTGTGTGTGAGCGACATCAGTGTGTGATACTCGAGTGTGTGTGTGAGCGACATCAGTGTGTGATACTCGAGTGTGTGTGTGAGCTCGAGATGAACATGTGAACCGCCAGTCTTCTCTGAGAGCAGTTCTCAACTCAACTGGTTGTAATTCATGAATGCGTTGGTTGAATGCAGGCCTACGACTGGTCTCTTTTTAAGTAGGCCAATAATCGGTTTTGCTCTATTAAGATATTTAAGTAATAATCGGTTATGCTCTATTAAGATATTTAAGTAATAATCGGTTATGCTCTATTACAGTTTTTCTCCATTGGTTTGGCTCAGTTCTTGAAACAGAAATTACATTCTCAAAACAACATGGACAAACCTCCAAACCACTTGGCAATTGTTCACAACAGAATTTAATTTCTCATTCTTTTGCAGGTGAACCATGGTATTGTGCTGAACTGTAAGACTGTTTTGCCAAATGATTTTAGAGTTTTGAGAATGTAATTTCTGTTTCAAGAAATGAGCCAAACCAATGGAGAAAAACTGTAAGATATTTTAGTAATAATCGGTTTTGCTCTATTAGGATATTTAAGTAATAATCAGGTTTGCTCTATGAAGATATGTAAGTAATAATCAGTTTTATTCTAATCAGTTTTGTTTTTCTAAATATTAATCGGTTTTGTTCTACTAAGAAATTTAAATATTAATCGGGTTATTTTTCTAAATATTAATCGGTTTGGTTCTATTAAGAGATTTGAATATTAATCTTTTTTTTTTCTAAATATGAATGGTTTTGTTCCATTAAGATATTTTATTATTAATCAGTTTTGTTCTACTAAGAGATTTAAATGGTCGGTTTTGTTCAAAGCGAATTTAAGTAATTCTTAAAAAGTATGAAAAAATGTACAACAAAAAAGTAATATTGGGAAATATTATTAAAATTTTACATTTTTATTTCTGTTTTCTATGTGAATATATAGTAGTGTAAGACATTTAGAATTTTACAAAAGATTCTATTTCAGATAAATGCTGTTGTTTTGAACTTTCTATTCATTAAAGAATCCTGATAGAAATTGTACACAACTGATTTCAACTCTGATAATAATCATAAATGTGTCTTGAGCATCAGATCCTCATATTAGAGTGATTTCTGAAGGATCATGTGACACTGAAGACTGGAGTAATGATGCTGAAAATACAGCTTTGATCACAGGAATAAATTACACTTTACTGTATATTCACATAGAGAACAGCTGATCTACACTGAAGTAATATATTACACAATATTACTTTTTTGTTGTATTTTTAATCAAATAAATGCAGCTTTGGTGAGCAGAAGAGACTCTTTTTTTGACTGGTAGTGTATATATATTTTACAAAATAATTTGGACTGAATTGCTATAAACTCAGAGCCGTGTCTAACCAAGTTGTGTCCAAATTTGCAGTTAATATCACACTAATAACAGTTGTGTTCAGTGACTCTGCTCTTGATCGACTCGAGGATAAACTGCTGGTCGCCTTCGGCTTAGTCTGGCTTAGTTGGAGACATTGATTCTAATATTCAACAATATTATTGATCTCCTGCATTGACAACTTTATATGAGAGCTGAACTGAGCTGGACAATGACATCACAGTTTACTCCAGAGCGGATATATGTAAATGAATAACTTTAAGCTGGACTGAGACGCTATTCTCTTCTAGACACAAACGCTGTTGCATTATTGTCCTGTAATCTCTGTGAAGCTGCTCTGAAACACCGTGTGTGTGAATGAAGGACACCTGATACATGTGTGTGTGTGTGTGTACCTTGTGTCCGTCGTCAGTGATGACAGCGACAGCGTTGGGAACGATCTTAGCGGTGTGTTTCTTCTTTATAGTCAGAACGCTGGAGATGTGGATCATCACCTACAGGAACACATTTGATTATTTTATTTGGAATGACCAATACTGATTAAAACAACACAGCATCCAAATATTCACAAAGAGCCTGTTATGTTTCACCTGACAATACACACATCCACAATACACACATCCACAATACACACATCGACATGATTTCCATTACACGGTTTCCATCATGCTGATTTGTACTCGGCTTTCGCCAAGATAAGCAAAACTAAGACGTAGCTTTACAGTAAACTATGCTTCTCCATCCATTTACGCTTCTTTCCATATGGTGGTGTGACTCCCCTTCTGTCCGGCGTTAACGGCTGCAGTGTACTTGGCGCGTCAGCGCACGCGACGGCTGCAACTACAGGACCATTACGACAACCGTCTGGATTGAGCCGAGTAGGGGACATCTCTAGGGTCTTCAAGTGGACACCTTCCGTCCTCAGTGTTTCGTCGACAGTGACTCTGGCGTCCCAGAGTCCCCCCCCCCCCCCCCGTCCCCCACTCAACTCAGCCCAGCTTACTGACCTCTACATCCCTCCTGCTGCTGAGACCTAACCACAATCTCACAATCTCTCCGCAACCCGACCATACGCGCCAACCCGTTGACTAAGGCTGTCGAGCCCCACTGGTGCGTTAATATGCAGTTTCAGTGGACAACGGTCCCTTATGGCATACCACCTACCGCAAAACACAATATCTGCCCAACCACCCGTCATTCACGCAATATCCACAGGAACGTATACAAACAAACCAACAGACTCTTCAAGAACTCTACGAAACCGTAGCGTGGCGGCCTGTACACAGCCTGCTAGAATCTTTCCGTCTCAACCACAGCCAGTTGCTGCTCCTTTCTGCTGCTTCAGATAAGTTCTTTACTGTGCGACGCAACTCTTGGCCACTGAATCCGACGTCTCTGAGGAACCGGGTTGTAGAGTGTGCCACAAAACCTCGATAACCCACTTCCACTGGATAAACCTGGACTCTCCATTCTCGCTGTTCTGCTTCAGTGGCCAGATGAGCATACCGCAGTTTCTTCCTCTCATATGCCTCCTCTACCGCATCCTCCCATGGCACTGTTAACTCTATCAGTTGAACAATGCGTGCTGTTCCAGACCACAAAACAATATCTGGTCGTAGGTTAGTGGTGGCAATCTCAGGTGGAAAAATAAGCCGTTGGTCAAGATCAGCCAGCATCTTCCAGTCCCTAGCAGCTTCCAGTTGTCCTGGGTGAGAATTGGTGTTAACACCTTTTCTTGGTGGTTGCTCGCCTGGGCGGAGGAATATTGTCTTCTGCGTGTAATGTTTTGCTAGAACAGGTGGCAACTTATTGGTCATGTTACGCTTGCCTTCTAATGCTGAAGCCAAACATCGCAGTACCTGGTCATGGCGCCAAGTAAACCGACCTTGGCTAAGAGCCACCTTACATCCTGTCAAAATGTGCCTTAATGTGGCAGGTGATGAACACAAAGGACAAGAGGGATCCTCTCCTACCCAGAGGTTTAGGTTCTGCGGTGATGGGAGAACATCATATGTTGACCTAATAAGGAAACTGATCCTACTCTCTTCCATTGACCAAAGGTCTTTCCAGCCCATCTTACGTTGTTCCACACTCTCCCATCTCATCCACTCTCCCTGCTTGGCCTGTGAAATGGCCTTTATACACCTCATCCTCTCCTCCTGCTGTCGCACCTCGTTGACTACCAGCTTCCTCCTTTGAGCTGGGCCTGCCTTGTGCCATTTAGGAGGAGCTAAACAGAGCCCAAAACCCCCTCTTCCATGCTGTACCTGTCCCACGATATCCCTAATTTGAAGGGCAGCCTTTGCCTCTACTACAGATTTCTTTGCTGACCACTTTCTACCAGTTTTTAACACAGGGGCTGCCTCCCTTACACATTTGTCGCGTGACTCTACTAAGGTCATTTCCAGTCTGACCTTGGCACACTTGAACTCCTCGGTTAAAGCAGAGACTGGCAGCTGCAATATTCCTTTACTATAAAGTCCTACTCTGCTGAGGCAGCGTGGAACTCCCAACCATTTCCTGATGTATGAACTTACCAACGCTTCCAGCTTCTCCACTGTTGTCAAAGAAACCTCGTACACGGTCAGTGGCCACAGCAACCTCGGCATTAGACCAAACTGAAAGCACCAGAGTTTTAGTTTGCCAGGTAGAGCACAGCTGTTTATGCTCTTCAACCCTTCCACTGCTTGTCGTCTAACTTCTCCCACCCGAACTGTGTCCTTTAGATCCCCATCGTACCATCTCCCAAGACTCTTCACTGGCTTCTCAGAAACTGTTGGTATTGCCTCACCATTAATGAAGAATGTTTTATCTACTACCTTTCCTTTAACTATCGAGATGCTCCTTGATTTAGAGGGCTTAAATTGCATTCGTGCCCATTCAATATTATCTGTTAACTTCCCCAATAACCGATTAGTGCAGGCTACTGTTGTAGTCATGGTTGTCATGTCATCCATGTATGCTCTGATTGGTGGTAGT
Organism: Rhinichthys osculus; assembly: GCA_029959095.1. Taxonomy (NCBI): domain Eukaryota; kingdom Metazoa; phylum Chordata; class Actinopteri; order Cypriniformes; family Leuciscidae; genus Rhinichthys; species Rhinichthys osculus. The sequence goes on along the minus strand of JARWKJ010000007.1, from coordinate 452,460 downwards.
CGCATCCCAGAAGCCAAGCGCTCTCCATCTACTACCCATCTTGATGCCCTCATGATTACTTCCATCGCCATGGTAAAAGCCAGTGGAGAAATGGTGCATCCTGCCATTATTCCAACCTCTAGGCATTGCCATGCAGTGCTGAATTCTGGAGTTGAGAAACTGAATTGCAAATCTCCAAAATAGGCTTTCACTAAATTTACACATCGACAATACACACATCGACAATAGTCACAACCACATGAATATATAAATAAATAGACTATGGATAGAGGTGGCATTGCCTTTTCCAAACATGCAGACTGCCTATGATTGCTGACACACACACACACACACACACACACACACACACACACACACACACACACACACACACACACACACACACAAACACACACACACACACACACACACACACACACACACACACACACACACACACACACACACACACACACACACACACACACACACACACACACACACACACACACACACACACGTCTCCCGCATCCAAACACGACAGACCGTTCTCTCAGTCTAAAACACAAGCGTTCTTCCAGGAACGGTATTAGAGCGATCCTTCACAGTCATCTTTAATAATGTTCTCACAACATCAGCACAATAACATTCGGTAACACTTTACTTGAAGGGGTGTTCATAAGACTAACATGACACCTTCATAATCATGACATGACATATGTCATGAATATGAAGGAGGGTTTATGCATGTTTATGACAACTGTCATTAAGGGCCCTATCTTGCAATCGGCGCAAATGACTTTGTACACTGACGCATGTATCATTCCTATTTTGCACCCGCGCAAAGCGGACTTTTCCCTCCACAGACACACGTCGGTTAACTAAGAAATACACTTGCGCTCCCCGGGGCGGTTCAGCGCAAAGAGGAGGCGTGTTCCGGTGCAAACTTTCCCTCATGCTATTTTGCTGTTCTACAAAACAATTGCGCCACTGACCAGAAAAAAACTAGTCTAAAGTCAGTGGCGCGTTGTGCGTTGTTCATTATGCTATTTTAAGGGCGCATGCTTCGCCATAATCAATGTAGCGGGTGCACAACGCGCATACACTTTGATTCTCTCATCTAAGCAGCAGTTTTCATTTTTGCAAATCATACATTATTACGATAGATAGATAGATAGATAGATAGATAGATAGATAGATAGATAGATAGATAGATAGATAGATAGATAGATAGATAGATAGATAGATAGATAGATAGATAGAAAGACAATTTATTATAAAAGCATGTAGCTTACACATTTACCCAAATTATCATACGCCTGTTTAACCTCGGCTGTGAACCGCTCCTGGTGCGCGCCTGGCAAATCCGCCGTTATAATAGGAATCCGCTTTAGAACAAGCGCGCCTGCTCTTAAAGGGAATGTGAGATGACGCTCTGATTGGTTTATTTCACGTTACGCCCAAACCACACCTATGAATAATGAAGCTACTTCAGACCAACCCCTTTTAGATTTGCGCCAGGCGCAAGAGGCATTTATCCCGCCGGGAAAATAGCAACAGCGCCGGGATCCGCCCACAAAGTTACTTGCGCTTTACGCTTTGACACTTGCGTTTCAGATCGTTAAAATAGGGCCCTAAGTGTCATTCGCTCAATAATGACATTTTGAATGCAAATATGACATTGTTTGAGATGTCTTTGTTATGACAACTTGACATAAACCAATACATCATAACCTGTCAGTGTCTTGGTCATGACAACTTGACATTACCAAGACAACATGAATTGTCATAAATATGTCATAAACATGACATAGCAGATTAATTATCAAACTTAAGAAACCACTTAGCTTTATGGGTTATCATTACATTAAACTGTCATGTTGCTGGTTTTGACATTGGCTGTCATGAGGCATTATAACTGTGTCATGAATATGTTTCTTGACCTCAACTACAGTAATGCACATTGAATTTGTCATTAACATGTTATAATGCCTCATGACAGCCAATGTCAAAACCAACCACCTGACGTTTAATGTAATGTTAACCCATAAAGCTAAGTGCTTTCTTAAGTTTCATAATCAATCTGCTATGGCATGTTTCAAATTGCAAATTCACTTTATAAAAGACCCACATTTCTAAATTTCATTCATGGGGATCTTTTGGAAAATGCAGATTTAAAAGTAAAAAATGATCACTTTAACCAGTAGGTGGCTGCAGAGCTCCACTATTCGCTACTTGTCTAACTAAAAGACATCTTTTCACAAGTTTTTCGAGTTAAATTCATATCTACATATTATGAAATCACAATTATTACAATAAAAGTTACTTTTTGTCAAAGTTTAGTAGTTTTTGTACTGAAAAAAAAAACCGGTTGTGTTTTCTTATTCAAGAGGTTATTAGCTAGATGCAGCTTTTTTGGGTTTGCATCGAATGTTCTTCGACTTTTATACATAATACATTCGTTTATGAATAAAGATTGATCTGTTGAAAGCAGTTATTTTGAGTTAGTTGCCAAATGTTCTCCTCCTATTCAAATTTGACATTGAGGGGGTGCACACATTAGCCCACCGTTCAAATACGATTTTCAAGAAAAAAAACCTGGGGAAAATAAATGCAGAACATGTTCACATAGGACACTATTAACACGACTATATGCATGAAACCATTCAGAACAATTTGGGCACAAATGGGTTAAAGCCGAATGCAAGAATTATCATATATTAATCGCTTTTGTATTGTTGATGTGTGACCAGCTTCTAGTGAAACACGAAATGAATGATAATAATGAAAGCTGTTCTGCACTGTAATGTCAATGTGCACTGCAAAGAAAAGAGATTCATTCAAACTATAGTCGGATCTATATAGTCTATAGTCTCAAATATACTTTATCATCAATTGATCATAACAGTGTAATTTTAATGAGCTCATCGTTCGACATGTTGCAGATCTCTACGATCAGATGCTTTCTGAACGGCTGCTTTCTCGTTCTCGCTGTGTTTGTTTTGTATTGAGAGGAAAGAGCAGCACATATTTACATATTGATCTAAACGTCTCTCAGAAGCCTGGACGGGGTTACCCGTATTACACTGCAAAGGTGTTTCCAACTTCTACTTCTAAGTGAAGAACGAACGAGCCCTTCTCTGTGAGTATATCAGCGCATTGAATCGCGTCACGAGTGTTCCCGCAGTTCACCGAACGGCCACCGGTGTCGCTATAACAGGGGTTTATGAATTATACATACAGCCCCTTTAACATTCGCATTACCAAGAAAAATGCTTTTGAAAGACTTAAAAAATTGGACGTTTCAGAAAACATTAAGACATGATGTTCATAACATTTGTAGAATATGTTTTTGTTTGCTAGGTTTCTACATGCCGTTAGCAGCAGGATCTCATGACAGTGTGTATCTATAGCACCAATTGTATTTATCGTGCAATTTATACGCAAAAAATAGTTTTCATGTGCGTATGATACGCAGTTTTCGAGTGCGTATGCAGATGCTACACACTTTATGGCGTGTAATATGCACGCACTCCACACCACTAATTTAATTTAATTTACAGTGTAGGCTATATATGCACAAAAAAAGATTTTTTGCGTATAAATTGGACGATAAATACAATTGGTGCTATAGATCCGCATTTCCACGAGATGGTGTTGGCTGTGTGTTCTCCATGAGCGTTTGTAGACTTCGCTCACCTTGGTGTCCTTGAGCAGCACAGACGAGTGGAAGCAGATGTGCTGACGCGACACGTACATCTTACCGTGGTAAAGCACCTCCTTATGCAGAGCACAGGTGAACACTGCAACACAGGGGAGCAGCTCCACGTTACACCAAACTCATTTACTGCAGACATGAAGACTGTGTTCCTGAACTCACCGTGCTCCAGATCCTCCGGGATCTCAGGGAAGAGCTTGCGGAAGGTTCTGCTGTGGTTCTTGAAACTCTGAGCAAAAGAGCAGAAGTTGCAGACAACTGTGTGTGTGCATGTGTTCATGGACTCGAGAAGAGATGGAGTGATGAAGAGATGGAATGATGTGGAGATGGAGTGATGAAGAGATGGAGTGATGAAGAGATGGAGAGATGAAGAGATGAAGAGATGGAGTGATGAAGAGATGGAGTGATGGAGAGATGAAGAGATGAGGAGAGGTGGAGATGAAGAGATGGAGTGATGAAGAGATGAGGAGATGTGGAGATGAAGAGATGGAGTGATGAAGAGATGGAGTGATGGAGAGATGGAGTGATGAAGAGATGAGGAGATGGAGTGATGAAGAGATGGAGTGATGAGGAGATGGAGTGATGGAGTGATGAAGAGATGAAGAGATGGAGAGATGAAGAGATGGAGAGATGGAGTGATGAAGAGATGGAGTGATGGAGTGATGAAGAGATGGAGAGATGGAGAGATGAAGAGATGAAGAGATGGAGAGATGGAGTGATGAAGAGATGGAGTGATGAAGAGATGGAGTGATGGAGTGATAAAGAGATGGAGTGATGAAGAGATGGAGTGATGAGGAGATGGAATGATGAAGAGATGGAGAGATGAAGAGATGGAGAGATGAAGAGATGGAGTGATGAAGAGATGGAATGATGAAGAGATGGAGAGATGAAGAGATGGAGAGATGGAGTGATGAAGAGATGGAATGATGAAGAGATGGAGTGATGGAGTGATGAAGAGATGGAGTGATGAAGAGATGAAGAGATGGAGTGAGTAGGAGATGGAGTGATGAAGAGATGGAGTGATGGAGTGATGAAGAGATGGAGTGATGAAGAGATGGAGTGATGAGGAGATGGAATGATGAAGAGATGGAGTGATGAAGAGATGGAGTGATGAAGAGATGGAATGATGAAGAGATGGAGAGATGAAGAGATGGAATGATGAAGAGATGAAGAGATGGAGTGATGAAGAGATGGAATGATGAAGAGATGAAGAGATGGAGTGATGAAGAGATGGAGTGATGAAGAGATGGAATGATGAAGAGATGAAGAGATGGAGAGATGAAGAGATGAAGAGATGGAGTGATGAAGATATGGAGTGATGAAGAGATGGAGAGATGAAGAGATGAAGAGATGGAGTGATGAAGAGATGGAGTGATGAAGAGATGGAGAGATGAAGAGATGAAGAGATGGAGTGATGAAGAGATGGAGTGATGAAGAGATGGAGTGATGAAGAGATGAAGAGATGGAGTGATCAAGAGATGGAGTGATGAAGAGATGGAGTGATGAAGAGATGGAGAGATGAAGAGATGAAGAGATGGAGTGATGAAGAGATGGAGTGATGAAGAGATGGAATGATGAAGAGATGGAGAGATAAAGAGATGGAGAGATGGAGTGATGAAGAGATGGAATGATGAAGAGATGGAGTGATGAAGAGATGAAGAGATGGAGTGATGAGGAGATGGAGTGATGAAGAGATGGAGTAATGAAGAGATGAAGAGATGGAGTGATGAAGAGATGGAGTGATGAAGAGATGGAGTGATTGAGTGATGAAGAGATGGAGTGATGAAGAGATGGAGTGATGAGGAGATGGAATGATGAAGAGATGGAGAGATGAAGAGATGGAGTGATGAAGAGATGAGGAGATGGAGTGATGAAGAGATGGAGTGATGAAGAGATGGAGTGATGAAGAGATGGAGTGATGAAGAGATGGAGTGATGAAGAGATGTAGAGATGAAGAGATGAAGAGATGGAGTGATGAAGAGATGGAGTGATGAAGAGATGAGGAGATGGAGTGATGAAGAGATGGAGTGATGAAGAGATGGAGTGATGAAGAGATGGAGTGATGAAGAGATGGAGAGATGGAGTGATGAGGAGATGGAGTGATGAAGAGATGGAGTAATGAAGAGATGAAGAGATGGAGTGATGAAGAGATGGAGTGATGAAGAGATGGAGAGATGGAGTGATGAGGAGATGGAGTGATGAAGAGATGGAGTAATGAAGAAATGAAGAGATGGAGTGATGAAGAGATGGAGTGATGAAGAGATGGAGTGATGAAGAGATGAAGAGATGGAGTGATGAGGAGATGGAGTGATGAAGAGATGGAGTAATGAAGAGATGAAGAGATGGAGTGATGAAGAGATGGAGTGATGAAGAGATGGAGTGATTGAGTGATGAAGAGATGGAGTGATGAAGAGATGGAGTGATGAGGAGATGGAATGATGAGGAGATGGAGTGATGGAGTGATGAAGAGATGAAGAGATGGAGAGATGAAGAGATGGAGAGATGGAGTGATGAAGAGATGGAGTGATGGAGTGATGAAGAGATGGAGAGATGGAGAGATGAAGAGATGAAGAGATGGAGAGATGGAGTGATGAAGAGATGGAGTTATGAAGAGATGGAGTGATGGAGTGATAAAGAGATGGAGTGATGAAGAGATGGAGTGATGAGGAGATGGAGTGATGGAGTGATGAAGAGATGAAGAGATGGAGAGATGAAGAGATGGAGAGATGGAGTGATGAAGAGATGGAGTGATGGAGTGATGAAGAGATGGAGAGATGGAGAGATGAAGAGATGAAGAGATGGAGAGATGGAGTGATGAAGAGATGGAGTGATGAAGAGATGGAGTGATGGAGTGATAAAGAGACGGAGTGATGAAGAGATGGAGTGATGAGGAGATGGAATGATGAAGAGATGGAGAGATGAAGAGATGGAGAGATGAAGAGATGGAGTGATGAAGAGATGTAATGATGAAGAGATGGAGAGATGAAGAGATGGAGAGATGGAGTGATGAAGAGATGGAATGATGGAGTGATGGAGTGATGAAGAGATGGAGTGATGAAGAGATGAAGAGATGGAGTGAGTAGGAGATGGAGTGATGAAGAGATGGAGTGATGGAGTGATGAAGAGATGGAGTGATGAAGAGATGGAGTGATGAGGAGATGGAATGATGAAGAGTTGGAGTGATGAAGAGATGGAGTGATGAAGAGATGGAATGATGAAGAGATGGAGAGATGAAGAGATGGAATGATGAAGAGATGAAGAGATGGAGTGATGAAGAGATGGAATGATGAAGAGATGAAGAGATGGAGTGATGAAGAGATGGAGAGATGAAGAGATGAAGAGATGGAGTGATGAAGAGATGGAGAGATGAAGAGATGGAGTGATGAAGAGATGGAGTGATGAAGAGATGAAGAGATGGAGTGATGGAGTGATGAAGAGATGGAGAGATGGAGAGATGAAGAGATGAAGAGATGGAGAGATGGAGTGATGAAGAGATGGAGTTATGAAGAGATGGAGTGATGGAGTGATAAAGAGATGGAGTGATGAAGAGATGGAGTGATGAGGAGATGGAGTGATGGAGTGATGAAGAGATGAAGAGATGGAGAGATGAAGAGATGGAGAGATGGAGTGATGAAGAGATGGAGTGATGGAGTGATGAAGAGATGGAGAGATGGAGAGATGAAGAGATGAAGAGATGGAGTGATGAAGAGATGGAGTGATGAAGAGATGGAGTGATGGAGTGATAAAGAGACGGAGTGATGAAGAGATGGAGTGATGAGGAGATGGAATGATGAAGAGATGGAGAGATGAAGAGATGGAGAGATGAAGAGATGGAGTGATGAAGAGATGGAATGATGAAGAGATGGAGAGATGAAGAGATGGAGAGATGGAGTGATGAAGAGATGGAATGATGGAGTGATGGAGTGATGAAGAGATGGAGTGATGAAGAGATGAAGAGATGGAGTGAGTAGGAGATGGAGTGATGAAGAGATGGAGTGATGGAGTGATGAAGAGATGGAGTGATGAAGAGATGGAGTGATGAGGAGATGGAATGATGAAGAGTTGGAGTGATGAAGAGATGGAGTGATGAAGAGATGGAATGATGAAGAGATGGAGAGATGAAGAGATGGAATGATGAAGAGATGAAGAGATGGAGTGATGAAGAGATGGAATGATGAAGAGATGAAGAGATGGAGTGATGAAGAGATGGAGAGATGAAGAGATGAAGAGATGGAGTGATGAAGAGATGGAGAGATGAAGAGATGAAGAGATGGAGTGATGAAGAGATGGAGTGATGAAGAGATGGAGTGATGAAGAGATGAAGAGATGGAGTGATCAAGAGATGGAGTGATGAAGAGATGGAGTGATGAAGAGATGGAGAGATGAAGAGATGAAGAGATGGAGTGATGAAGAGATGGAGTGATGAAGAGATGGAGCGATGAAGAGATGGAATGATGAAGAGATGGAGAGATAAAGAGATGGAGAGATGGAGTGATGAAGAGATGGAATGATGAAGAGATGGAGTGATGAAGAGATGAAGAGATGGAGTGATGAGGAGATGGAGTGATGAAGAGATGGAGTAATGAAGAGATGAAGAGATGGAGTGATGAAGAGATGGAGTGATGAAGAGATGGAGTGATTGAGTGATGAAGAGATGGAGTGATGAAGAGATGGAGTGATGAGGAGATGGAATGATGAAGAGATGGAGAGATGAAGAGATGGAGTGATGAAGAGATGAGGAGATGGAGTGATGAAGAGATGGAGTGATGAAGAGATGGAGTGATGAAGAGATGGAGTGATGAAGAGATGTAGAGATGAAGAGATGAAGAGATGGAGTGATGAAGAGATGGAGTGATGAAGATCTCTTCATCTCTTCATCACTCCATCTCTTCATCTCTTCATCACTCCATCTCTTCATCATTCCATCTCTTCATCACTCCATCTCTCCATCTCTTTATCTCTCCATCTCTTCATCATTCCATCTCTTCATCGCTCCATCTCTTGCTTTTGGCTTGCTTAGTTGGGGATATTTAATATTCAACAATATTATTGAACTGTGTTGAACTACTTTCATGTTATCACTGTGAAGCTGCTTTGATACAATCTGTATTGTGAAAAGCGCTATATAAATAAATGTGACTTGACTTGACTTGAAGAGATGAGGAGATGGAGTGATGAAGAGATGGAGTGATGAAGAGATGGAGTGATGAAGAGATGGAGTGATGAAGAGATGGAGAGATGGAGTGATGAGGAGATGGAGAGATAAAGAGATGGAGAGATGGAGTGATGAAGAGATGGAATGATGAAGAGATGGAGTGATGAAGAGATGAAGAGATGGAGTGATGAGGAGATGGAGTGATGAAGAGATGGAGTAATGAAGAGATGAAGAGATGGAGTGATGAAGAGATGGAGTGATTGAGTGATGAAGAGATGGAGTGATGAAGAGATGGAGTGATGAGGAGATGGAATGATGAAGAGATGGAGAGATGAAGAGATGGAGTGATGAAGAGATGAGGAGATGGAGTGATGAAGAGATGGAGTGATGAAGAGATGGAGTGATGAAGAGATGGAGTGATGAAGAGATGTAGAGATGAAGAGATGAAGAGATGGAGTGATGAAGAGATGGAGTGATGAAGAGATGAGGAGATGGAGTGATGAAGAGATGGAGTGATGAAGAGATGGAGTGATGAAGAGATGGAGTGATGAAGAGATGGAGAGATGGAGTGATGAGGAGATGGAGTGATGAAGAGATGGAGTAATGAAGAGATGAAGAGATGGAGTGATGAAGAGATGGAGTGATGAAGAGATGGAGAGATGGAGTGATGAGGAGATGGAGTGATGAAGAGATGGAGTAATGAAGAAATGAAGAGATGGAGTGATGAAGAGATGGAGTGATGAAGAGATGGAGTGATGAAGAGATGAAGAGATGGAGTGATGAGGAGATGGAGTGATGAAGAGATGGAGTAATGAAGAGATGAAGAGATGGAGTGATGAAGAGATGGAGTGATGAAGAGATGGAGTGATTGAGTGATGAAGAGATGGAGTGATGAAGAGATGGAGTGATGAGGAGATGGAATGATGAAGAGATGGAGTGATGAAGAGATGAGGAGATGGAGTGATGAAGAGATGGAGTGATGAAGAGATGGAGTGATGAAGAGATGGAGAGATGAAGAGATGGAGTGATGAAGAGATGGAGTGATGAAGAGATGGAGAGATGAAGAGATGAAGAGATGGAGTGATGAAGAGATGGAGTGATGAAGAGATGGAGTGATGAAGAGATGAAGAGATGGAGTGATGAGGAGATGGAGTGATGAAGAGATGGAGTAATGAAGAGATGAAGAGATGGAGTGATGAAGAGATGGAGTGATGAAGAGATGGAGTGATTGAGTGATGAAGAGATGGAGTGATGAAGAGATGGAGTGATGAGGAGATGGAATTATGAAGAGATGGAGTGATGAAGAGATGAGGAGATGGAGTGATGAAGAGATGGAGTGATGAAGAGATGGAGTGATGAAGAGATGGAGTGATGAAGAGATGGAGAGATGAAGAGATGAAGAGATGGAGTGATGAAGAGATGGAGTGATGAAGAGATGGAGTGATGAAGAGATGGAGAGATGAAGAGATGAGGAGATGGAGTGATGAAGAGATGGAGTGATGAAGAGATGGAGTGATGAAGAGATTGAGTGATGAAGAGATGGAGAGATGAAGAGATGAGGAGATGGAGTGATGAAGAGATGGAGTGATGAAGAGATGGAGTGATGAAGAGATGGAATGATGAGGAGATGGAGTGATGAAGAGATGGAGAGATGAAGAGATGAAGAGATGGAGTGATGAAGAGATGGAGTGATGAAGAGATGGAGTGATGAAGAGATGGAGAGATGAAGAGATGAAGAGATGGAGTGATGAAGAGATGGAGTGATGAAGAGATGGAGAGATGAAGAGATGAAGAGATGGAGTGATGAAGAGATGAGGAGATGGAGTGATGAAGAGATGAAGAGATGGAGTGATGAAGAGATGGAGTGATGAAGAGATGGAGTGATGAAGAGATGGAGAGATGAAGAGATGAAGAGATGGAGAGATGAAGAGATGAGGAGATGAAAAGATGAGGAGATGGAGTGATGAAGAGATGGAGTGATGAAGAGATGGAGTGATGAAGAGATGGAGTGATGAAGAGATGGAGAGATAAAGAGATGAAGAGATGGAGTGATGAGGAATAAACTCACGTTGTGAACGCCGGATCTGGTCCAGCCCTCCTCCTCGATGATCGTGGATCTGACGGACAGGAGATCATCATCATCATCATCATCATCATCATCATCATCATCACCGTAATAAAGATCATGAAGCCCATGACCAGATCAGGTCCGGTTACCGGACACAACAGCGACCGCGGTGACGATAACAACATCGTTCTAAAAATCCTCCTGAATGTAAAAGAATTCGCTGATTTCACGCAGCCGCCATTTTGAAATCGCTCCGTTGGGAAGAAAACCGGAAGTGTCCCAAGGGGGAAATCCATCGACCGGAAGTTGAAGCCGGCCGGGTGCCGCCATGTTGTAGCAGAACTTCACTTGCGTTAGCATTTCCATTGACTCCCATTCATTTTTGCGTCATTTTGACAGCGAATAACTTTACATCTGAGGCGTTTAAAGACTCCATTTGTCCATTATTTCTTTCTAAAGAAACACGACAATGTATAAAGGGCTCCATTACCTTCTATGTTACATTATGGCCCCGTAGAAACAGATTTAGTAAAAATAGGCTAACGATTGCGTCATAACCACTCGACTCTCTGTCGCGCTGTACAGGAGTTACCGTACAGACAGCAGGAGAAGCTCGCAGGCGATCGGGGGGACGCCCCGTCAAGGGAGAAGCCCATAGATAATGAGTCCATTAAAGCAACGGAATACTTACTCCTGCTCACTCACACCAAAGAACTCAACGACTATATACAGCAATGTTCGGTAAAAATTCAACCGAAAAATATTCTTCATAAAATTAAACCGGAGAGATAGTTAATGAGTGAATTAACTATGTTCCTAAATACCAAGGGCGTAGATTTGGTTTGAACATTGGGGGGGTTGAAGTTTGGGTATGCCTCCTGAAATTGTGATCATGGTATAAATAATGGGGGGGGGGTTGTAATGCATAGATTTAAATATTGGGGGGGTTATATCCCCCCCATCCCCCCCACAAATTACGCCCCTGCTAAATACATATAAGCTGTCACGGTGTGGGTTTTGTGTCTTGTTCCTTGTTCTTGTCTGTCATGTGATTCCCCGTTTGCCATGTGTCTTGTTAATTGTCTGATCATTGTTCCCATGTGTTTCTGATTAGCCACGCCCCCTTGTTATCTTGTTTAGCTTGTTTGCCTGTCTATTTATACCACTGTGTTTCAGTTGTGGTTTGTCGGTCGTTGTTGTTGCTTCACTGTTCCTGTCCTGAGTTCCGTGTTCCTTTGTTTCACCTGTTATTTTATTAAACTAGCTGCATTTGGATTCTCTCTCTGCTTTGTCCTTGCTGCATCATTACAGAACGACCGACCAACACTGAATCCAGCAGTATGTTCGCCAGTGTCTCTTCCCCAGCCACCGAGCGGGAGAGAGGACAATATTTTAAGGGGACCCGGTTGGTCAAATTTCGCGGGACCCGTGGAGGCTGCAGTAGAGGAGGTGGTCGAGAGGAGTTCCGACACCACTCTCCACTCTGGCCCCTCTTCGACCCTGGGTTGGTGATGTCCAGCTCAGGGCCCCATTCGCCACTGGTTCCGTCCAGCCATGTCCAGCCAGAGCTTCACGTCAGCCACGTCCAGCCAGAACTTCACGTCAACCACGTCCAGCCAGAGCTTCACGTCAACCACGTCCAGCCAGAGCTTCACGTCAGCCACGTCCAGCCAGAGCTTCACGTCAGCCACGTCCAGCCAGAGCTTCACGTCAACCACGTCCAGCCAGAGCTTCACGTCAACCACGTCCAGCCAGAGCTTCACGTCAACCACGTCCAGCCAGAGACCGTCCAGCCCGAGACCGTCCAGCCCGAGACCGTCCAGCCCGAGACCGTCCAGCCCGAGACCGTCCAGCCCGAGACTGTCCAGCCCGAGACCGTCCAGCCCGAGACCGTCCAGCCAGCTCTGGAAGATACAGTGCTAATTACGGCGATCTTGTGTGTGTGGGCTACACACACAGCGATCATGGCCCATTCGTCCAGTCCAAAGCTCTCTTCGCCACTGGTTCCGTCCAGCCATGTCCAGCCAGAGCTTCACGTCAGCCACGTCCAGCCAGAACTTCACGTCAACCACGTCCAGCCAGAGCTTCATGTCAACCACGTCCAGCCAGAGCTTCACGTCAGCCACGTCCAGCCAGAGCTTCACGTCAACCACGTCCAGCCAGAGACCGTCCAGCCCGAGACCGTCCAGCCCGAGACCGTCCAGCCCGAGACCGTCCAGCCCGAGACCGTCCAGCCAGAGACCGTCCAGCCAGAGACCGTCCAGCCAGAGACCGTCCAGCCCGAGACCGTCCAGCCAGCTCTGGAAGATACAGTGCTAATTACGGCGATCTTGTGTGTGTGGGCTACACACACAGCGATCATGGCCCATTCGTCCAGTCCAAAGCTCTCTTCGCCACTGGTTCCGTCCAGCCAGAGCTTCACGTCGGCCACGTCCAGCCAGAGCTTCACGTCGGCCACGTCCAGCCAGAGACCGTCCAGCCAGAGACCGTCCAGCCCGAGACCGTCCAGCCCGAGACCATCCAGCCCGAGACCGTCCAGCCAGCTCTGGAAGATACAGTGCTAATTACGGCGATCTTGTGTGTGTGGGCTACACACACAGCGATCATGGCCCATTCGTCCAGTCCAAAGCTCTCTTCGCCACTGGTCCCGTCCAGGCAAGAGCCTTCTTTGCCGCTGGTCCCGCCCAGCTTAAAGTCTTCACCGCTGGTTCCGTCCAGCGCAAAGCCCTTTTCACCGCTGGTTCCGTCCAGCACCAAGCCTTCTTCACCGCTGGTTCCGTCCAGCACCAAGGCCTCTTCACCCCTGGTCCCGTCCAGCCCAGAGCCCTCGCCGCTGGTCCTATCCAGTCCAGAGCCGTCTTCGCCGCTGGACCTGTCCAGCTCAAAGCCCTCTTCGCCATTGGTCCAGTCCAGTACAGAACCGCCTTCTTCACTGATTCTGTCCAGTCCAGAGCCCTCGCTTCACGTCACGCCTGCCGAGCCAGACCTTCACGTCTGCACAGCCAAAGACTGTCCACGTCACTTCCCCTGAGCCAGTGTGTGTGTTGTCTGTTCCTGTTCCCGAGCCAGAGTCTGTGTTGTCTGTTCCCGAGCCAGTGTGTGTGATGTCAGTTCCCGAGCCAGTGTGTGTGTTGTCTGTTCCCGAGCCAGTGTGTGTGTTGTCTGTTCCCGAGCCAGTGTGTGTGTTGTCTGTTCCCGAGCCAGTGTGTGTGATGTCTGTTCCCGAACCAGTATGTGTGATGTCTGTTCCTGAGCCGGTGTCTGCTGTTCCTGAGCTGGTGTCTTCGCCGCCCGAGGTGTCTTCATCGCCGTGGCCGCCCGAAGGGTCTTCACCGCCGTGGCCGCCCGAAGGGTCTTCATCGCCCTGGCCGCCCGAGGAGTCGTCTCCGCCCTGGCCGCCCGATAGACTGTCACCGCCCTGGCCGCCTGAACTGCCTGGTCCCCTGCACAGACTTGACCCTCCTTCCCTCCCCCAAGACCACCTCCGCTTCACCACCCTCCTGAACTATTTTTTTTTGTACTAAGGGGCGTCGGGAGCCGCCCATAGGGGAGGGGCTATGTCACGGTGTGGGTTTTGTGTCTTGTTCCTTGTTCTTGTCTGTCATGTGATTCCCCGTTTGCCATGTGTCTTGTTAATTGTCTGATCATTGTTCCCATGTGTTTCTGATTAGCCACGCCCCCTTGTTATCTTGTTTAGCTTGTTTGCCTGTCTATTTATACCACTGTGTTTCAGTTGTGGTTTGTCGGTCGTTGTTGTTGCTTCACTGTTCCTGTCCTGAGTTCCGTGTTCCTTTGTTTCACCTGTTATTTTATTAAACTAGCTGCATTTGGATTCTCTCTCTGCTTTGTCCTTGCTGCATCATTACATAAGCAAATGCATAACCCTAACCCATTTAAATAAATGAATTGTGTGTGTGTAAATAATAATATATATAGGCTATATATATATATACATACATATAAAATATTATTAAAAATATTATATATTATATACATCAGGTTCCCGTAAGTTAGCTAACGTTAGTGAAGTGTTGGTCACGTAAGCTATCGCTGCAATTAACCTATTATCTTCCAATAAACATTTACTAAAACTGGCTACATAAAATATAACTACAGATTAGATTTACGAGAGGTCGGCTAATGTGTGTAAAAGTAAAAAAAATACAGTAATTTCATTAATTTACCAGCGAGCGTACTTCGGAAGCACTAAAAATGAATGGGGTTCAATGGAGAAACTATCAGTGTTTGGAACAATCGGCCGCTCCACGACACGCGTTACTTCCGCACTCCAGAGTTCCTGTGGCGGCCTATGGGAGTGTCGCAACTCTCTCTCTCTATGGCTCTGGGGCAGGACATTGGCCCTGTCCCAAATGGCACACTCCGGACTTGTGCACTTCCTCAGAGTCCACACTTCGGTGACGTCATGTAGTGCAGACCTATAGGGCCCTTAGCGCGAGTCCGTGAGGGCACATTGAGAGGTATTTTTGGGACAGACTCGATCGTCACGCCGGAAACAGGAAGACGGTCTGGTTGTTGTTATGGACAGGAGCGACAGGTTCGGGGAAATATGCGGCCTATTGTTGTGGTGTTTACATGTGACTCAGTAAAGCCCTGACATTCTGTTCTATTTATTTAATGAATCATAATGATCGTGTTATTCAGCTCGCTGTTATTAGCCTATGTTTGAGACATCAACCACTGGTCGATGATCATAATGTTTGAATAAACTTGTCATAAAAACCGTAATGATAATTACACTTAAATATTTTCTTCTCAGACATGTTAATTAACAATTGTCCGTGAGCGAAATCTCCTCCCATCCGTCGTCTGATTGGCCTTCCGCAAGGACTCCTGGGTAGTTAAAGTGCGTGGAGCCTGCATCTATGAGGGCTTTGTGGAAGACCGCTTCAAGGGTACACAGGGGGCGCTGCTGAGCACACTTCAGAGCGTTTACATGCTAAATGGGACGGCCTACGGACTCGTAGACTCGGCGAGCACGCGCAATCTAACGTGCACCTGCGTGTGTGTGTGTGTGTGTGTGTGTGCACCTGCGTGTGTGTGTGTGTGTGTGTGTGTGTGTGTGTGTGCACCTGCGTGTGTGTGTGTGTGTGTGTGTGCACCTGCGTGTGTGTGTGTGTGTGCACCTGCGTGTGTGTGTGTGTGTGTGTGTGCACCTGCGTGTGTGTGTGTGTGCACCTGCGTGTGTGTGTGTGTGCACCTGCGTGTGTGTGTGTGTGCACCTGCGTGTGTGTGTGTGTGCACCTGCGTGTGTGTGTGTGTGTGTGTGCACCTGCGTGTGGCGCTGCTGTTGTGCTCCAGGATCTCCGGATGCGTTTCGTCTGGACTCTGCAAGCTTCTGATCTCTGAAGATCTTCTCAACAACATGCTGTGCTTGGGCTTGACTGAGACTCCGCTGATCTCCAGCTGATATCTGAAGCACACACACACACACACACCTGTCTAAACATGCCTCAGTGTGATGCAATCATCCACAACCTGACACAGGAAAAGTGCTGATTTATGTTTCTGGAGGAAGAGTTTATGCCTGTCACGACACAACACACAATTAAAATGAATGAAAATGCTGAAAACACTTTCACAGACGATGTCTGGATGCTTTCTGTGAACAAGTTCACTTAATGTGAATCAAACAATCAACAGAAACCCTTTCATATTAATATTAATCATTTCAGATGATGCATGTGTCTAGATGTTGTGAAAAGTGACATTTTCAGATTTTTATGCATTTTCACCAGATTATTTCAGTTCAGTCATTATACTATTAATGTTACTAATCGCATACAAATGATATAGTTTATTATTGTGTCTGAAATAAGTCTTTTGTCACTGAATTCAGAAGCTTTAAATAAATTCAGAAGTTCATAATGTGTCCATCTGAGTTTATAAAGCAAAGCTTGACGATGAGCAACAGCTGTGTTTCAGAAGCCAAAGTTAATCATAATTCATATTTACCATCAGAGATGAAAGAGTGGCGGCGATCAAACAAACTTATTAGTAGAAGGAAATAAAAGCCCAAACGTTGTCTCAGATGACCGTCTCCGGAGAAACTGACAACATCTTCAGCTCGACACTACAGCAGCACCGCTCGAGCCTCGTCAGTCATACGTGCAGATTACGCTGAAGACACTGACACTGGTTGAACTGGTTTCTGCTCTGATCCAGTCTAATGCGCCTCTATGGAAACCCGATTAACACGTCTGCGTTCACTCATGCGAACAACACGAACACGCATCAACTGCGTTTAAAACACCTTTAACTGCAACTTTTAATAAATGATCGGAATATTAATGTTTACAATTATTTACAGAATCATAAAAATCTGTTTTAGAGACATGTGGTACACTAATAAGAAATAGGTATGAAGATAATTAGTTTAAATCTTTATGTTCGTTTAATTGTCACTACTAAAACTCTTCAGCAAATGATCAGTGAAGAAGTTTTACATGCAGAACATGTTGAACATCAACTTCAGAAGGTCAATATTATATCATAAGCTTGTTCTGGGATTTGAGCCTCTTAATAATAATAATAATAATAAACACCAAATGCACCCTATTCATGGAAAACAAAATGGTGTTGCTCCTCAAATCAGCAGCTTTGACCCAGAACATCATGCGTGTGAATTCCTGAATGCTGAACTGCTGACAGCGACACTAGACATGGGCTTAATGTGGCGTGTGAAGGTGAACTGTAGCCAGAGGGCTCGTCTTTTACTGTGGTAATGATTTCACTGTGATAGAAATGCACACAGACTGGTTGAGTTTGTAAAAGCACTCGTTCTTCTGTCTGTGTAAAGCACTATCAGTGACTGCAATAGCGTATATACACGTATTTAAACACATGCCATTGGAATAATTAACATTTTTTGTTTGCGAAAGTCTCTTCTGCTCACCAAGGCTGCATTTATTTGATAAAAATACAGTTAAAAACAGTGACATAATATTATAATTTAAAAGAAATGCAAAGTTCTGTCATGAAACTCTAGATGGCACAGGCTGACAGGTATTTAACCCAGTCTGCTTGCAGCCACGTCACTCTCAGCTGATTGGTTCCCACTGTATCAGTAGCCAATGAAACCCTCCACCTTCCCCAGCTCCACCTGTATAGATCTGCTACGGGGTAATTCATATATGCTTGTACAGTAGCAGCATGTCTTGTTTGCTCACAGCAGCGTGTCGTGAATTTATTGGCAGTAGCAAGTTTCGTACTTTATCAGCAGCACCAGCAATAATCAATACTCAAAGCGCTTATATGTAAAGCGCTTTGAGTGCCAAGAAAAGCGCTATATAAATGTAATGAATTATTATTATTAATCAACAGCAGCAGGAGCAGCAGCAGAACCTATAATCGAAAGCAGGAGCAGCATCTATAATCAACAGCAGCAGCAGAATCTATAATCAGCAGCAGCAGCAGAATCTATAATCAACAGCACCAGCATACTTTATAATCAACAGCAGCAGCAGCAGCAGAACCTATAATCGAAAGCAGCAGCAGAATCTATAATCAACAGCACCAGCATACTTTATAATCAACAGCAGCAGCAGCAGCAGAACCTATAATCGAAAGCATCAGCAGAATCTATAATCAACAGCACCAGCATACTTTATAATCAACAGCAGCAGCAGAATCTAGAATCAACAGCAGCAGCAGAATCTATAATCAACAGCAGCAGCAGAATATATAATCAACAGCAGCAGCAGATTCTATAATCAACAGCAGCAGCAGAATATATAATCAACAGCAGCAGCAGAATATATAATCAACAGCAGCAGCAGAATCTATAATCAACAGCAGCAGCAGAATATATAATCAACAGCAGCA
The DNA here is from genome assembly GCA_029959095.1 of Rhinichthys osculus. Lineage (NCBI taxonomy): Eukaryota > Metazoa > Chordata > Actinopteri > Cypriniformes > Leuciscidae > Rhinichthys > Rhinichthys osculus. Next base: position 433,698 of record JARWKJ010000007.1, on the reverse strand, counting down.
GCAGATTCTATAATCAACAGCAGCAGCAGAATATATAATCAACAGCAGCAGCAGAATATATAATCAACAGCAGCAGCAGAATCTATAATCAACAGCAGCAGCAGAATATATAATCAACAGCAGCAGCAGAATATATAATCAACAGCAGCAGCAGATTCTATAATCAAGAGCAGCAGCAGAATCTATAATCAACAGCAGCAGCGGAATCTATAATCAACAGCAGCAGCAGCAGAATCTATAATCAACAGCAGCAGCAGCAGAATCTATAATCAACAGCAGCAGCAGAATCTATAATCAACAGCAGCAGCAGAATCTATAATCAACAGCAGCAGCAGAATCTATAATCAACAGCAGCAGCAGAATCTAGAATCAACAGCAGCAGCAGAATCTATAATCAACAGCAGCAGCAGAATATATAATCAACAGCAGCAGCAGATTCTATAATCAACAGCAGCAGCAGAATATATAATCAACAGCAGCAGCAGAATATATAATCAACAGCAGCAGCAGAATCTATAATCAACAGCAGCAGCAGAATATATAATCAACAGCAGCAGCAGAATATATAATCAACAGCAGCAGCAGATTCTATAATCAACAGCAGCAGCAGAATATATAATCAACAGCAGCAGCAGAATATATAATCAACAGCAGCAGCAGAATCTATAATCAACAGCAGCAGCAGAATATATAATCAACAGCAGCAGCAGAATATATAATCAACAGCAGCAGCAGATTCTATAATCAAGAGCAGCAGCAGAATCTATAATCAACAGCAGCAGCAGAATCTATAATCAACAGCAGCAGCAGCAGAATCTATAATCAACAGCAGCAGCAGAATCTATAATCAACAGCAGCAGCATACTTTATAATCAACAGCAGCAGCAGCAGAATCTATAATCAACAGCAGCAGCAGAATCTATAATCAACAGCAGCAGCAGAATCTATAATCAACAGCAGCAGCAGAATATATAATCAACAGCAGCAGCAGAATCTATAATCAACAGCAGCAGTAGAATCTATAATCAACAGCAGCAGCATACTTTATAATCAACAGCAGCAGCAGAATATATAATCATCAGTAGCAGCAGAATCTATAATCAACAGCAGCAGCAGAATCTATAATCAACAGGAGCAGCATAATCTATAATCATCAGCAGCAGCAGAATATATAATCAGCAGCAGCAGAGTCTATAAGCAGCAGCAGCAGCAGCAGCAGAATATATAATCATCAGTAGCAGCAGAATCTATAATCAACAGCAGCAGCAGAATCTATAATCAACAGGAGCAGCATAATCTATAATCATCAGCAGCAGCAGAATCTATAATCAGCAGCAGCAGCAGAATCTATAATCAGCAGCAGCAGAGTCTATAAGCAGCAGCAGCAGCAGGATCTATGATCATCATCAGCAGCAGAATCTATAATCAAAAGCAGCAGCAGAATATATAATCATCATCAGCAGCAGCAGCAGAATCAATAATCAACAGCAGCAAAAGCAGAATCAATAATCAACAGCAGCAGCAGCAGAATCTATAATCATCATCAGCAAAAGCAGAATCTATATTCAGCAGCAGCAGAAGAATATATAATCAAAAGCAGCAGCAGAATCTATAATCAACAGCAGCAGCAGAATCTATAATCAACAGCAGCAGCATACTTTATAATCAACAGCAGCAGCAGAATATATAATCAACAGCAGCAGCAGAATCTATAATCAACAGCAGCAGCAGAATCTATAATCAACAGCAGCAGCAGAATCTATAATCAACAGCAGCAGCAGCAGCAATAACAGCAGTTTAGCAGATCTATTCCACAAAGACCAAACACATCAACAGTCATATTCATTACTATGCCAAACAAACACTCTGAGAGTTGTCATGACAGAACTGTTGATAATTGTAAGTACAACACATTTCTCCCAAACACTTGTTGTTAAGCATAGTAGGTTATACATACCACATAATATTAGAATAGGTACCCCTTAGTTTCAAAATACTTACAATATAAATCATTTGTAATGACCCAGGTTGTTACCCCTTTATCCCCTAAATTTTGCATATTGTTCCCTTATAGCTACATACTGTATTGGCAAACTATTATGAAAGGGTACGCTGTAAATTTGCTTTACTTACACTGTACACTGCGGCTGCATGTCTAAAGCGTTACCAAACTGTTTTGTATGTGAATATATTGTAAAATATAATTCATTCCTGTGTTCCTAACTGAATTTTCAGCATTTTGCTGCATAAATATTCTTTAACGTTATAAATGTCTTTACTGTGACTTTTGAACAATTTAATGCAGCCTTGTGAAATGAAAATATTAATTTCTTTGAAAGAAAATTACTGTCCCCAAACTTTTTAATAGTAGAGTAAATACAGTATATTTATTCATATATAGTATATATATATATATATATGTGTGTGTGTGTGTGTGTGTGTGTGTGTGTGTAACAGGGAACATACTTAAAAGGTTCTCTCAAAGTTATGAACAAACTTTCTTCAAGTGACGTTAATAAAATATTTGTTCAAAGTTATCTGGTCTTTAATAATGTTCTCAAAACATTAGCAAAAAAATTATAATTTTATTTCTCAAACATTTTAGTTAATTTTTAAATGTTACCACTTGTTCAGAGAACATTCAATAGTAAAATTCCCATAATGTTCGCAAAATTCAAATCAAATCAAATGGAATGTTTCCTTAACATTTATATAACCAAGAAAAAGGTTTTATGTTATTATGTTGTAGAGGAACAATCCAGAAGATTAGAAGATTTACCCTCTTCAAGAGTCCCTATTAACTCATCCAGACACACACACTCACCCTGAGCTGTCCAGGGAAAATTTCCTGTTTGCTTTTTTACTTCCCATCACGCGTGAGATCCAGACGTGTTTCCACTGAGCGTCGGCCTGCAGATCTGCGCATTATATCCATCAGTCAGATCTCATTGCAGATAGTAGAAACTGTGACCACGCCCACCTGACCGAGCCACGCCCACCGGACACAGAGCCACACCCACCTGACGGAGCCACGCCCACTTCAAGACTCAGCCACACCCCGCCAACTGTCAAGTCAAGTCCCCTTCATTTATACAGCACTTCAACAATATAGAGTTTCACAGCAGCTTTACAGTGATAACAGGAGATTACAGTAACAGAGATTGTTTAGGCTTTACAGCAGATCTAGAATAAAGTTATTGTCCAGATAAAGTTAGTTTTGATTGATTCACTTCTGTTGTAAAGATTACTTGTCTGGCAGCGTAATACAGAATTATTAGTTGTTTCCGCAGATCTGTGTGAACTGGAATCATTTTGATAACATTTTATCTGTACAGAGGAGAAGGGAAAGCGTGTCTGAAACATGGAAAATCTTGGCATCTCAGGCAGTTTTTGATTAAAACTTTGTTTTGTTACATGTCAGTGTTTCTTGATCATTAAAAGTGATGTTAACCAGAACCTTCATATAAAACAGTCTGATTGAGCGGCACTGTTTCAGATGACACCCATGTGGGTTGGTTTGTCCCGCCCACCGAGCCCCCCGAGGGCCCGCCCACCAGCCCACTGAGGCCACGCCCACTGGATCAGTGTGTTCTTATAAAAAAGCACATGACCGGGGCGCAGCTGCACGGATCAGGTGTCACACAAACACAAACTCATCAGGTCTGGATAAAGCAGATGCTATCAGACACACGAGAGACGATGATGAAACAATGATCTCTCAGGAATTCACAGTCACTGCAGAAGAAGAACGAGAAAGTACATGAGACTCTACAGGAATACATGACAAACACACTTATGAATACTTCTGTTTTCATTCTTTCGGCTGGTCCATCAGATGACATTAATATTATTATCATTTTTCCACCAGCCACACTGGCAGGTTTGTGGGATATCAGGGACACAACCGTCCCAAATTCAGATACAAATACCAATCAGAGACAGGTACGTTAGGAGACAGGAAGTTACACAGATACAAACAGGATGTTCCTCTACATATGTCAGAATTACTTCATGTTCCAATGAGGACAATTAGCACACACACACACACACACACACACACACACACATGCACGCACACAGACAGACAGACAGACACACACAGACACACACACACACACACACACACACACACACACACACACATGCACGCACACAGACAGACAGACAGACACACACAGACACAGACACACACACACACACACACACACACACTCACAGATGTCATATCAATCACAAGTTCAGTATGGCGTACCACAAGGCTCAGTACTAGGACCGTTGCTGTTCACTCTGTACATTATACACACACACACACACACACACACACACACACTAGAAAACTAAACTAGAGGTATTTCGCATTTCATGGAAAGACAGCATTATTGCTTACAGAGAGGCTTTAAAAGCTGCTAGATCTGCTTATTTTCAACCCTATTAGAAGAAAATAAACACAACCCTAGGTATTTATTTGAAACAGTGGCTAAACTAACAAAAAATAAAACTTCAACTCCGGAAGTTTTCAAGCAACACAGCAGTAATGACTTTATGAACTTCTTTACTTACAAGATTGATAATATTAGAGAGAAAACTATAACTATGCAACCGTCCACTACAGTATCGCATCAGGGAGTGCATTGTAGTCTCCCTGAGGAAAAACTCTGTTCATTCGTTGCTATAGGAGAGGAAGAATTGTCTAAACTCATTAAATCATCTAAATCGACAACTTGTATGATAGACCCTATACCGACTAAGCTACTGAAAGAGATGCTTCCAGAGGTCATAGATCCTCTTCCTAATATCACAATAATTTCCCTCATGTGTTAATATTTTTCCTTGTAATTATGTATGGTTTGCAAAAATGGGAACTGCTGCGTGACTGCGTCTGTGTATGAGAGAGCCAAAGTGTATGCTGTTGTGCTCACGCTACATTATGGCCAAGCATGCGCCCTTAAAATAGCATCTGAATAACGTGCCACTGACTTTAGACTTTTCCTGGTTTGTGGCGGAATTGTTTTCTGGAACTGCAAAACAACACCAGGGAACATTTGCGCCGGGACACGCCTCCTCTTTCCGCTGAACCGCCCCGGGAGCGCAAGTTCATTCCCTGATTTACCAACGTGCGTCTGTGGAGGGAAGAGTCCGCTGTGCGTCGGGAGCAAGATGGGAATGATACATGCTTGCGCTGGGTGCAAGATAGGGCCCTTAATATTCATATAAACGGCCACATCTGGCCCACACACAGCAAGCCACAACTCCCACTAAAACCAGCCTGATGTGTGTGGCCCATGTGGCCTTTTCCGTTGCCAGAACTGAGGCCCGGATATGTATGCTATCTGGGCGGTGTCACACACACACTTACAAACCTGGAGGAACTCGAACATGATCATCACTGGTCGTGTGAATGCTGTGAATGCCAAACCAGTGTGTGTGTGATAATGTGTTCCTCATGATGATTTTCAGTTCTGATTGTGTTCAACACACACATTATGAGTTCAACTGGTTTGTCAGACGGATGGCTGAGTCACGCTGAACACAATATGATCATAATTACAGGTTTTAACTGTAATACATGATGTGCTTCCTCAGTGTTTCTGTCCTGTTTTCCAGCACTAATATATAAAGATTCTTAAATCAAGACACATTTACTGGAGAAGAAGCAAAATTACTGAAGATATTAGGTAAAAAATGTGTCAAAATGATGTTTTTGGTTAAAACAAGAACAAATATCTGCCAGTGGAGTCAGATAAATAATCTTAATTTAAAGGAAAACAATAATTTTCTGAAACATGGGAAGGTGGTTGTTATCTGAGAAAAGGGTTCTATGTAGAACATTACAAGATTCCATCAGGACCTTCACATACAGACACTTTCAGGGGTTCTTAATCTGAAGTACAGTTTATGACTTTAACAGCTCACTTTAAAATAAACTTACTTTATTACTAGAAAAACATTAAAGGTTCTCTAAGCGATCCTGGGTGACGTCACTTCTTGTTGACGTTCGAACTATTGTCAAAACAAAACGGAGGCTAGCTAGACCCTCCCTCCTCCTCATCCGCGCACTAACCCCCCAAACCCCGCCCCCAATCCCTTCTTGTCGGTCATTGGCTGGAACAGTTTGTTATGTTTCGTGGAGCGGGTCGCAGCAGTTTGTTTTTGTTGCTGTTTGTGGAGCCTGGGCTGTCTACAGAGATCGCGTTTCTTTACAGTGTGTTCAGGGGACAGGCAGCCAGCGGTTAGTGAGGAGATGTTTGCTGTATGTGACAAAAAATGTTTTGGCCTAAAAAACGCGTGACATCGCTTAGAGCACCTTTAAATAACCTGTTAAACAGGAACGTATTATGCAGTCATGTAAGACATTTCTTGTCATATAGAACCTTTATAAGCATTATTTAAAATAGAGTCAAGAGTTCTATATTGAACCTTTTCTAGTTCGCATATGATTAATATGACATCATATTATTTGAATGGCGTTTTCATGGCACATAAAGTTCAACAACATGAACTTTCACATGGTCTGTTTTTATCTTGTGAACAGGAATCCTTGAAGATCTGGAGATTTCAGTGAGCCGTCTGAACCGGATCGGTTACAGAACCAGCAACAGCAGGTTTAAGATGAGCATGTGAGATCAGTGCTGGGATTAAACACACGTCTGCCACACGTGTATGTGTGTGTGTGTGTGTGATGACGCTCACAATCACAATAACGATAGTTCATATCTGGAGGCTTTTCAGCTGATGATCTCAACATACATCTCAATATCAATATACTGGCGCCGTTGTACTGTGGCTGCCGTCGCATCATCCAAGTGGAGCTGCACACTGGTGCTGGTTGAGGACAGAACCCCTGATATGATTGTAAAGCGCTTTGGGTGTACAGTAGTACATGTGAAAGCGCCATATAAATGCTTGATTGATTCATTGATTCATTGATTCATTAATTCATTGATTCATTCATTCATTCAATCAATATCTGTGTAAAGTGTGCATTTACTGAATGAGCACTGTGCCACTGTTCATCTGACTGTTTTTACTGCTTTTATAGCCAGCAGCCACATCACCCTGTAGCCCAAGACTGGTCGCCCACTGAAGCTAAGCAGGGCTGAGCCTGGTTAGTACCTGGATGGGAGACCTTCTGAGAAAACCAGGTTGCTGCTGGAAGAGGTGTTAGTGAGGCCAGCAGGGGGTGCTCACCCTGTGGTCTGTGTGGGTCCTAACGCCCCAGTATAGTAATGGGGACACTATACTGTCAAAGAGCACCGTCCTTCAGATGAGACGTTAAACCGAGGCCCTGACTCTCTGTGGTCATTAAAAATCCCAGGATGTCTTTTGAAAGAGTAGGGGTGTAACCCCGGCATCCTGGCCAAATTTGCCCAGGGGCCTCTGTCCATCATGGCCTCCTAATCATCCCCATATATACACTCACCGGCCACTTTATTAGGTACACCTGTCCAACTGCTCGTTAACACTTAATTTCTAAGCAGCCAATCACATGGCGGCAACTCAGTGCATTTAGGCATGTAGACATGGTCAAGACAATCTCCTGCAGTTCAAACCGAGCATCAGTATGGGGAAGAAAGTTGATTTGAGTGACTTTGAACGTGGCATGATTGTTGGTGCCAGAAGGGCTGGTCTGAGTATTTCAGAAACTGCTAATCTACTGGGATTTTCACGCACAACCATCTCTAGGGTTTACAGAGAATGGTCCGAAAAAGAAAAAACATCCAGTGAGCGGCAGTTCTGTGGGCGGAAATGCCTTGTTGATGCCAGAGGTCAGAGGAGAATGGCCAGACTGGTTCGAGCTGATAGAAGGGCAACAGTGACTGAAATAACCACTCGTTACAACCGAGGTATGCAGCAAAGCATTTGTGAAGCCACAACACGCACAACCTTGAGGCGGATGGGCTACAACAGCAGAAGACTCCACCGGGTACCACTCATCTCCACTACAAATAGGAAAAAGAGGCTACAATTTGCAAGAGCTCACCAAAATTGGACAGTTGAAGACTGGAAAAATGTTGCCTGGTCTGATGAGTCTCGATTTCTGTTGAGACATTCAGATGTTAGAGTCAGAATTTGGCGTAAACAGAATGAGAACATGGAACCATCATGCCTTGTTACCACTGTGCAGGCTGGTGGTGGTGGTGTAATGGTGTGGGGGATGTTTTCCTGGCACACTTTAGGCCCCTTAGTGCCAATTGGGCATCGTTTAAATGCCACGGCCTACCTGAGCATTGTTTCTGACCATGTCCATCCCTTTAAGGCCACCATGTACCCATCCTCTGATGGCTACTTCCACCATGTCACAAAGCTCTAATCATTTCAAATTGGTTTCTTGAACATGACAATGAGTTCACTGTACTAAAATGGCCTCCACAGTCACCAGATCTCAACCCAATAGAGCATCTTTGGGATGTGGTGGAACGGGAGATTCGCATCATGGATGTGCAGCCGACAAATCTGCGGCAACTGTGTGATGCCATCATGTCAATATGGACCAAACTCCCTGAGGAATGCTTCCAGCACCTTGTTGAATCTATGCCACGAAGAATTGAGGCAGTTCTGAACGCAAAAGGGGGTCCAACCCGTTACTAGCATGGGGTACCTAATAAAGTGGCCGGTGAGTGTATATACCAATTGGCTTCATCACTCTGTCTCCTCTCCACCAGTAAGCTGGTGTGTGGTGGGCGTTCTGGCGCACTATGGCTGCCGTCGAATCATCCAGGTGGAGCTGCACACTGGTGGTGGTTGAGGAGATTTCCCCTTCTATGTAAAGCGCTTTGAGTGCCGAGAAAAGCGCTATATAAATGTAATGAATTATTATTATTATTATTATTATATTTTATTTTTTTATTCTAAACTGTTTTAATTATTCTTATTTCTTATTACCTCGTGTGAGCTCGTGTGATCTCGTGTGAGTCTTGTGTGATCTCGTGTGAGTCTTGTGTGATCTCGTGTGATCTTGTGTAATCTCGTGTGATTTTGTGTGACCTCGTGTGAGTCTTGTGTGATCTTGTTTAATCTCGTGTGATCTTGTGTAATCTCGTGTGATCTTGTGTAATCTCGTGTGATCTTGTGTAATCTCGTGTGATCTTGTGTGATCTTGTGTAATCTCGTGTGAGTCTTGTGTGATCTCGTGTGAGTCTCGTGTAATCTCGTGTGATCTCGTGTGAGTCTCGTGTAATCTCGTGTGATTTTGTGTGACCTCATGTGAGTCTTGTGTGATCTCGTGTGATCTTGTGTAATCTCGTGTGATCTTGTGTAATCTCGTGTGATCTTGTGTGATCTCGTGTGATCTTGTGTAATCTCGTGTGAGTCTTGTGTGATCTCGTGTGAGTCTCGTGTAATCTCGTGTGAGTCTCGTGTATTCTCGTGTGAGTCTCGTGTGAGCTTGTGTGATCTCGTGTGATCTCGTGTGATCTTGTTGAATCTCGTGTGATCTTGTGTAATCTCGTGTGATCTTGTGTGATCTCGTGTGATCTTGTGTAATCTCGTGTGAGTCTTGTGTGATCTCGTGTGAGTCTTGTGTGATCTCGTGTGAGTCTCGTGTAATCTCGTGTGAGTCTCGTGTGAGTCTTGTGTGATCTCGTGTGATTTTGTGTGACCTCGTGTGAGTCTTGTGTGATCTCGTGTGATCTTGTGTAATCTCGTGTGATCTTGTGTAATCTCGTGTGATCTTGTGTAATCTCGTGTGATCTTGTGTGATCTCGTGTGATCTTTTGTAATCTCGTGTGATCTTGTGTAATCTCGTGTAATCTCGTGTGATCTTGTGTGATCTCGTGTGATCTTGTGTAATCTCGTGTGAGTCTTGTGTGATCTCGTGTGAGTCTCGTGTAATCTCGTGTGAGTCTCGTGTGAGTCTTGTGTGATCTCGTGTGATTTTGTGTGACCTCGTGTGAGTCTTGTGTGATCTCGTGTGATCTTGTGTAATCTCGTGTGATCTCGTGTAATCTCGTGTGAGTCTCGTGGGACCTCGTGTGATCTTGTGTAATCTCGTGTGAGTCTTGTGTGATCTCGTGTGACCTCGTGTGATCTCGTGTGAGTCTCGTGGGACCTCGTGTGATCTTGTGTGATCTCGTGTGAGTCTTGTGTGATCTCGTGTGACCTCGTGTGATCTTGTGTGATCTCGTGTGAGTCTTGTGTGATCTCGTGTGATCTCGTGTGAGTCTCGTGGGACCTCGTGTGATCTTGTGTGATCTCGTGTGAGTCTTGTGTGATCTCGTGTGACCTCGTGTGATCTTGTGTGACCTCGTGTGATCTCGTGTGAGTCTTGTGTGATCTCGTGTGAGTTTTGTGTGATCTCGTGTGAGTTTTGTGTAATCTCGTGTGAGTTTTGTGTAATCTTGTGTGACCTCGTGTGAGTCTCGTGTGATCTCGTGTGACCTCGTGTGAGTCTTGTGTGATCTCGTGTAAGTCTCGTGTAATCTCGTGTGAGTCTCGTGTGAGCTTGTGTGATCTCGTGTGAGTCTTGTGTGATCTCGTGTGATTTTGTGTGACCTCGTGTGAGTCTTGTGTGATCTCGTGTGATCTTGTGTAATCTCGTGTGATCTCGTGTAATCTCGTGTGAGTCTCGTGGGACCTCGTGTGATCTTGTGTAATCTCGTGTGAGTCTTGTGTGATCTCGTGTGACCTCGTGTGATCTCGTGTGATCTCGTGTGAGTCTCGTGGGACCTCGTGTGAGTCTCGTGGGACCTCGTGTGAGTCTCGTGTGATCTCGTGTGAGTCTCGTGGGACCTCGTGTGAGTCTTGTGTGATCTCGTGTGAGTTTTGTGTAATCTTGTGTGACCTCGTGTGATCTCGTGTGAGTCTTGTGTGATCTCGTGTGAGTTTTGTGTGATCTCGTGTGAGTTTTGTGTAATTTCGTGTGAGTTTTGTGTAATCTTGTGTGACCTCGTGTGATCTTGTGTGACCTCGTGTGAGTCTCGTGTGATCTCGTGTGACCTCGTGTGAGTCTTGTGTGATCTCGTGTAAGTCTCGTGTAATCTCGTGTGAGTCTCGTGTGAGCTTGTGTGATCTCGTGTGAGTCTTGTGTGATCTCGTGTGATTTTGTGTGACCTCGTGTGAGTCTTGTGTGATCTCGTGTGATCTTGTGTAATCTCGTGTGATCTCGTGTAATCTCGTGTGAGTCTCGTGGGACCTCGTGTGATCTTGTGTGATCTCGTGTGACCTCGTGTGATCTCGTGTGAGTCTCGTGGGACCTCGTGTGAGTCTCGTGGGACCTCGTGTGAGTCTCGTGTGATCTCGTGTGAGTCTCGTGGGACCTCGTGTGAGTCTTGTGTGATCTTGTGTGACCTCGTGTGATCTCGTGTGAGTCTTGTGTGATCTCGTGTGAGTTTTGTGTGATCTCGTGTGAGTTTTGTGTGATCTCGTGTGAGTTTTGTGTAATTTCGTGTGAGTTTTGTGTAATCTTGTGTGACCTCGTGTGATCTTGTGTGAGCTCGTGTGACCTCGTGTGATCTCGTGTGAGTTTTGTGTAATCTTGTGTGACCTCGTGTGATCTCGTGTGAGTCTTGTGTGATCTCGTGTGAGTTTTGTGTGATCTCGTGTGAGTTTTGTGTAATTTCGTGTGAGTTTTGTGTAATCTTGTGTGACCTCGTGTGATCTTGTGTGAGCTCGTGTGACCTCGTGTGATCTCGTGTGAGTCTTGTGTAATCTTGTGTACCTCGTGTGATCTCGTGTGACCTCATGTGAGCTCGTGTGACCTCGTGTGATCTCGTGTGAGCTCGTGTGATCTCGTGTGTGTCTTGTGTGATCTCGTGTGATTTTGTGTGATCTCGTGTGTGTCTTGTGTGATCTCGTGTGATCTTGTGTGACCTCGTGTGAGTCTTGTGTGATCTCGTGTGATTTTGTGTGACCTCGTGTGAGTCTTGTGTGATCTCGTGTGACCTCGTGTGAGTCTTGTGTGATCTCGTGTAATCTCGTGTGATCTCGTGTAATCTCGTGTGACCTCGTGTGAGTCTTGTGTGATCTTGTGTGATTTTGTGTGACCTCGTGTAATCTCGTGTGACCTCGTGTGAGTCTTGTGTGATCTCGTGTGACCTCGTGTGACCTCGTGTGAGTCTTGTGTGAGTCTTGTGTGATCTCGTGTGACCTCGTGTGAGTCTTGTGTGATCTCGTGTGACCTCGTGTAATCTCGTGTGAGCTCGTGTGACCTCGTGTGATCTCGTGTGAGCTCGTGTGATCTCGTGTGTGTCTTGTGTGATCTCGTGTGATCTCGTGTGACCTCGTGTGAGTCTTGTGTGATCTCGTGTGATTTTGTGTGACCTCGTGTGAGTCTTGTGTGATCTCGTGTGAGTCTTGTGTGATCTCGTGTAATCTCGTGTGATCTCGTGTAATCTCGTGTGACCTCGTGTGAGTCTTGTGTGATCTCGTGTGATGTCGTGTGACCTCGTGTGAGTCTTGTGTGATCTCGTGTGATTTTGTGTGACCTCGTGTGATCTCGTGTGACCTCGTGTGAGTCTTGTGTGAGTCTTGTGTGATCTCGTGTGACCTTGTGTGAGTCTTGTGTGATCTCGTGTGATCTTGTGTAATCTCGTGTGATCTCGTGTGATCTTGTGTAATCTCGTGTGAGTCTCGTGTGAGTCTCGTGTGACCTCGTGTGATCTCGTGTGAGTCTCGTGTGATCTCGTGTGATCTCGTGTAATCTCGTGTGAGTCTCGTGTGAGCTTGTGTGATCTCGTGTGAGTCTTGTGTGATCTCGTGTGATTTTGTGTGACCTCGTGTGATCTCGTGTGACCTTGTGTAATCTCGTGTGACCTCGTGTGATCTCGTGTGATCTCGTGTGATCTTGTGTGATCTCGTGTGATCTCGTGTAATCTCGTCTGAGTCTCGTGTGATCTCGTGCGATCTCGTGTGAGTCTCGTGTGATCTCGTGCGATCTCGTGTGAGTCTCGTGGGACCTCGTGTGATCTTGTGTGATCTCGTGTGAGTCTTGTGTGATCTCGTGTGACCTCGTGTGAGCTTGTGTGATCTCGTGTGAGTCTCGTTTGATCTCGTGTGAGTCTTGTGTGATCTCGTGTGAGTTTTGTGTAATCTTGTGTGACCTCGTGTGATCTCGTGTGAGCTCTTGTGACCTCGTGTGAGCTCGTGTGATCTCGTGTGAGTCTCGTGTGACCTCGTGTGAGTCTTGTGTGACCTCGTGTGAGTCTTGTGTGACCTCGTGTGAGTCTTGTGTGATCTCGTGTGAGCTCTTGTGACCTCGTGTGATCTCGTGTGAGTCTTGTGTGATTTCGTGTGACCTCGTGTGATCTCGTGTGAGTCTTGTGTGACCTCGTGTGATCTCGTGTGAGCTTGTGTGATCTCGTGTGACCTCGTGTGATCTCGTGTGAGCTCGTGTGACCTCGTGTGATCTCGTGTGAGTCTTGTGTGACCTCGTGTGATCTCGTGTGAGCTTGTGTGACTTTGTGTGACCTCGTGTGATCTCGTGTGATCTCGTGTGACCTCGTGTGAGTCTTGTGTGACCTTGTGTGATCTCGTGTGAGCTTGTGTGATCTCGTGTGACCTCGTGTGATCTCGTGTGAGCTCGTGTGAGTCTCGTGTGATCTTGTGTGAGTCTCGTGTGATCTTGTGTGATCTCGTGTGAGTCTCGTGTGAGTCTCGTGTAATCTCGTTGACTGTGCTCTGTAGAACACACAGTAGGGGTTTCACAGCAATGTAAAAAAAATAAATAATAATTTTTGTTCCCCAAAGAACCTGTCACCCAAAGAGAGTGTGTGTGTATGTGTGTGTGTGTGTGCATGTTTGTGTGTAGTAGAACTACCTAATGATGAAATGTGACCTACCAGTGATCATGATTCATCCACTCAGTTTGATCCCACTGATGTATAAAAATGAACATGGAATTGCAGACGATTGAAACAAGAGACCACACACACACTTCTTCACGTCAGTATATCCAGTCGTTCTGTTTTAATACAAAGTCGACATATTATCTACACAATATGATCTGAAATCAGTAAGCAGAGAAAAGTGAAGCACTACGTAGTCATCAGCTCTCGGCCCTCATTCCCTCATTCCCTCGTTCCTTCATTCCCTCATTCCTTCATTCTCTCATTCCTTCATTCCCTTGTTCCCTCATTCCCTCGTTCCTTCATTCCCTCGTTCCCTCATTCCTTCATTCCTTTATTCCCTCATTCCCTCGTTCCTTAATTCCCTCTTTCCTTCATTCCCTCATTCCCTCGTTCCTTCATTCCCTCTTTCCTTCATTCCCTCGTTCCCATTCCCTCGTTCCTTCATTCCCTAGTTCCCTCATTCCCTCGTTCCTTCATTCCCTCGTTCCTTCATTCCCCTCGTTCCTTCATTCCCTCGTTCTTTCATTCCCTCGTTCTTTCATTCCCTCGTTCCTTCATTCCCCTCATTCCTTCATTCCCTCATTCCCTTCATTCCCTCATTCATTCCCTCGTTCCTTCATTCCCCTCGTTCCCTTCATTCCCCTCGTTCCCTTCATTCCCCTCGTTCCTTCATTCCCTCCTTCATTCCCCTCTTCCCTTCATTCCCTCGTTCCTTCATTCTCTCCTTCATTCCCCTCATTCCTTCATTCCCTTGTTCCTTCATTCCCTCGTTCCTTCATTTCCTCGTTCTTTAATTTCCTCGTTCCTTCATTCCCTCCTTCATTCCCTCGTTCCTTCATTCCCTCGTTCCTTTATTCCCTCGTTCCTTCATTCCCTCGTTCCTTCATTCCCCTCTTTCCTTCATTCCCTCATTCCCTCGTTCCCCTTATTCCCTCGTTCCCTCATTCTTTCATTCCCTCGTTCCTTCATTCCCCTCATTCCTTCATTCCCCTCGTTCCTTCATTCCCTCCTTCATTCCCCTCTTTCCTTCATTCCCTCATTCCCTCGTTCCTTCATTCCCTCGTTCTTTCATTCCCTCGTTCCTTCATTCCCTCCTTCATTCCCCTCGTTCCTTCATTCCCTCGTTCCTTCGTCTGATCAAGTGTTGCTTTGACAGAGGATTGTGGGATTATTCTTGTGCTTTCGTCTTCAAAGGAACTTTTTAATTAGAGAGAATATTTGAATGGAAACATCAGTCGTAAATGTGCTTTAACTTGCAGAGAGAAACTCTGCTGAAGAAGACCAGTTTCGAGCAGATGCTGAAACTGACACAACATGATCACTGATACGCTCATATTTGCCAATATTTGATATTAGATTCACATTGATAACCACGTTCACTTTGGCCGATTCACAGGAGCGTCAGTTTATAACGTGCTGACAGGATGGAGAATCAGTTCAGCAGTTCTGTGTAGAGGCGTGGTCACATGAGTCAACTTTTGTTAGGAAATTATATTTTGTCAATAGTTTAGTGAAAAAATGATGCTCCTCCTCAGTGTTTCTGTCTCGTTTTCCAGCACTAACATCTAAACATTCTTAAATCAAGAGACATTTACTGGAGAAGAAGCAAAATGACTGAAGATAAAATGTATCAAAATGAAGTGAGTTTGTGTTTAAAACAAGAACAAATGTCTGCCAATGGAGTCAGAAAAATAAACTTGTTTTCTCTTTGAATTAAGATTATTTTTCTGCCTCCATTGGATATTTGTTCTTGTTTTAAACACAAACTCACTTCATTTTGATGCATTTTTCATTTTTAAACATCTTCAGTCATTTTCTTATATCTTGATTTAAGAATGTTTGTACTGGAAAACAAGACAAAAACATCTTTTGCGATGTAATTTCAGCAGTTTTTGCACATTTCCACAATTAGTCTAATTCTGACTAATTCTAAACTGTTAGTGAAATCTAGGGAAATAAGGAAATCTTCCGCTAAATTCACATGTATTCCGAGTGAAATGAAAAATCCACACGTGACCACGCCTTAAATCTCAGTAAATGTATCGTCCATACATCACATTTAAGCCAATCATGTTAAGGTGGTATTACCCTGCTGGTCTAGTGCAGTTTACCACGGTGTGCAAGACCGGATGCGTATCTGGTGCTCTTTAACCCCGCGTGTGCTTGATCTCGCCTCGTCTGACCGATAATGCCGATGAGAACCATGTGACGTCTCAGAGCTCCAGCGATTGGCTGAGGTTTGGGCTCTGAGGACCGTTGGCTTCTCTAGAACAATCAGTGCACAGGAAATATATAAAATATCTGAGAGGGTTTACGAAGCACAACACTGTACATCTGAGCCATGTACAGTCACATTAGCCAACTACACCACAGCTCACAAATCATAGTGCCATAAAAATCATGTAAATAAATAGATCCTTAGAAATTCAAGCATATCAACAACAAAATGAAATAAAAAAATCAGGTCGATTAAATATTTGACAACAACGATAATAAGGCTCACTTCACGTCTCGAACCGGCTGGTTTCCCGCGCTACTCCTAAACATCACGCCTTCGCTAAACTAAACATGACGGGAAGAGTTTGGCGAGTGTGTTCCAGATTTGACCGGATGTTTCTAGCGTTTGACTGCTGGAAACACTGGGGAACGATCCGCCTTTCCTCCTAGAACGTGTGTGTGGAATCATCGATACGTTCTGGGATGAACGTCTGGTTGCGCAACAGCTGAAAGAGCAAAAGAACATGATACAGACACGAGATTGAAGCCTTGAAACTCGCTCGCCTCTCAAACACGCGTAAGCAGCAGAAAGTCTTGTAGAGACACAAACACAGTATTCACAGGAGTGTGTCCGCCTCGCTCCGTTAGGCACAGACGGTGGGAGATCTCGTTTAGTTAAACTCCCGCTTAATCGTCCCGATGGCAACGATCCCGTCATTCACACGAACGAACGAACGAACGAACGAACTCACGTCTGACGTTGGCAAAGACAGTTCGAAGAAACTCCCACTGAAGGGTGCAGCAATAATCCAGGCTTTTGATTTCATAGTTTCTTGTTGTTGTTTTGCTTTAAATAGATTTTTTTGTACATGTAATATTTTCCTCTTCATCCACGGTTTAATATTTCTAGAAAGCCGACCACAACATTAATATCAATAAGTGAACACTGAGGTAATAGTTTGCGTCTCTGGTGTGTGGGTCCTCTGCGAGGGTTTGGGGAAGGTGTTCCTCACATGTTCTTGGCGTTCTTCTTCTCTTATGTTGCATAGTGATCAAAACTTCCAAGGTACTCGAGGCCGGCCTGATAGCAGAACTGATACTCGTCCTGCGAACACACACACACACACACACAGATCTGATCACATGACTGCAGGAGACGAGGTCATCAACAGGACTAAAGTCACCTCCAATAAGAGTTAGTTGATCATCTGATTATCCTTGTTCATCACTAGTGCATTATATTCTCTGTTTCATAGACTAAAAAGATAACAATAAAAGTGAGTGGTGCTTGAAGTGGCAAAACTCTGCACTAGGGTGCTCTGGGTGATTGCTAGGGCGTTGCTATGTGGTTGTTAGGCAGGTGCTAGGGTGTTGTTAGGATGTGGTGGGTGTTGCTAGGGTGTTTTGTGTAGTTACTGTGGTGTTATGAGTGATTGATAGGGCATTGCGACATATAGTAGCTAGTATATTGTGGGTGTTGCTAGCCTGCTCTTAGGCAGTTGCTAGGGTGTTCTGTGTATTTTCTAGGGTGTTATCAATGTTTGCTATGTGGTTGCTAGACAGTTACTATGGTGATGTCCTGGGTGGTTGCAAGGGTTTTGCTAGGCAGTTGCTAGGGTGTTCTGGGTGGTTGCTAGGGTGTTGTCTATGGTTGCCAGACCATTACCTTGGTGATGTTCTGGGTGGTTGTAAGGGTGTTGCTAGGACATTGTTATGTGGTTGCTAGGTAGTTTCTAGGGTATTCTGGATGGTTGCTGGGCAGTTGATAGGGTGTTCTGGGAGGTTGCTAGGGTGTTGTCGATGGTTGCTAGACAGTTACTATGGTGATGTTCTAAATGGTTGTAAGGGTGTTGCTAGGCACTTTCTAGGGTGTTTATGGGTGATTGCAAGGGTGGTTGCTTGGGTGTTGCTAGGACAGTTATGGAGTTGTTAGGCAGTTTCTAGGGTATTCTAGATGGTTGCTAAGTAGTTGCTAGGGTGTTCTGGGTGGTTGCTAGGGCGTTGCCGTGTATGTCTCTGTAAGCACATTTTATTGTTTGAGATTTGCTATATAAAAGAACGTTTCGGACACAGTAAGCATCACAGTATCTGTGGTAGTTTGGGTCTGAGCTGGGAGAGTATGTTCTACAGGAGGATCTACAGAAACGGGACTGAGCCGAGATCTTCCACACACTCACAGCTCGATGGTAAACGTGTGTGTGTTTACCGTACCTCAGTCTGCACCATCGCCGGCCGCTGCGTGCGCAGCATTTTGACGGTCTGGAAGATGTCGACGGCGCCCTCGTAACGCATGCGCTCCAGCACGATACTGAGAGTGATGAACACACCTGTGCGCCCGACGCCCGCACTGAGAGAGAGAGAGAGATGTCTCAGGATTCAGCTCATGTTCCTGAGTGTGTGTGTGTGTGTGTGTCTGAGTATCATCATCACCTGCAGTGGACTGTGATTGGTCCATCCTGACCAAACTGCTCCTTGGTTTTATGCACCTGTCCAATGAAATCAATGAAACCCTCCCCCGACTTTGGAACACCTTGTTCTGGCCAATCGGTGAACTGGAACTGTCTGACGGTTCTGGACTGTCCGTCCTACGGAAAAAAAAGACATCGAGTCTGAACATCTCCAGGTGTGAGAAACACTCTGACTGCAGAGGCACATGATCATCGTCCTGAATATAAACACACACGTGACTTTCAATCTCTCTTCATGAGGATCCATGCATCTCATGTGCTTCTAGGGCATTGCTAGGGTGTTCTTGGTTGCTGCTAGGGTGTTGCTATGTAGGATCTCAGGTGTTTGCTATGGCATTGCTATGTGGATGCAAGGCAGTTACTATGGTGTTATGGGTGGTTGCTCGGGTGTTGCTAGGCTGTACTGGGTGGTTGCTAGGGTGTTGCTAGGCAGTTGCTATGATATAGTTATGTAGTTGCTCTTCATGAGGATTTATGCGTCTCATGTGCTTCTAGGGCATTGCTAGGGTGCTAAGATAAGATAAGATATACTTTACTGTCCTCGAAGGGAAATTTGTTTTGGACTCTGTCCCTTCCGCAGTTTTTACAAAGACAACACAAAGTACAAAATACAAAGAACAGACGTCTCTCAACACATGTTCTCATATACATTAGATAGGTACGTATATAGTAGGCACATTAACACCTTTCATTGGCAGGTTTAAAAAAATTACAACCGTTATTGATCCCAGCTCCCATATTGCACATCCCCGGTGGTGTACATATTGCTAGGGGGCTCCAGGGCAGTTGCTAGGGTGTTCTTGGTTGTTGCTAGGGTGTTGCTATGTAGGAGCTCAGTTGTTTGCTATGGTCTTGCTATGTGGTTGCAAGGCAGTTAATAGAGTGTTATAGGTGGCTGCAAGGGTGTTGCTAGGTTGTACTGGGTGGTTGCTAGGCAGTTGCTAGACAGTTAGGTCCAGTGTTGGCTCGATCCAGGCTCAGGTCTGCTTCAGGACATCATCTGCATGTACTCACCCTGGCGTCGGTGACTTTGAACTCTCGCAGGATGTACTGTGGCATGTTGTACTCTGCCATGGGATCCACCACGAAGTACTGATAGCGAGCCGAACGCTCCGCCGGCCAGTACTGATGACACTTCTCCTGTCGACACACACACACACACACACACACACATGGTACAGAAACTGCTCATTTACTCATGAAAACTAGGATGAAAAATCTTCCTTGACCAGCTGTTATTTCTCCGTGACTGAGACGAGATGACATCGTTACGACTATATCAACATGCAATATCGTGATGAAGAAATACGAGACAAAAATATAGTTTAAAACATAATTTTTTTTACTAAAATCTCTCAATTTCTTCAACAAAAAAAGAGCAGAAAAATAATATAGAATGTTTTTAAAAAAGCCACTACGAGCTTTCATGCTGGGAAAAATGTATAAAAATGAAAAAAATGTGTGAAAGTGAGTTTGAGCTTAAAACCAGAACAAATATCTGGCGATGAAGTCAGAAATATAATCTTGTTTTCCCTTTGAATTCAGATTATGTTTCTGACTCCATTGGCAGATATTTGTTCTAGTTTCAAACACAAACTCACTTTTCATTTTACTACATGTTTGTCTTAATATCTTCAGTCATTTTGCTTCTTCTCCAGTAAATGTCTCTTGATTTACGAATGTTTAGATGTTAGTGCTGGAAAGCGAGACAGGAACACTGAGGAGGAGCAGAGTTTGTTGCGGTGTAATAAACCCAAACATGATCTCGACTGGATTGTTTGTGATTGTTGTTGCTTTTTTGCTCTTGTTTAAATAGAAAAAAACATTTATTGGAATTACTCGCTGTTTTAGCCTTTAAAAGAAGCTTTCGAGATTTACCAGTTTTCATAATGTGTGTGTTAACTTATATGATAATATTATAAATCAGGAAATGGGTCAACATTCTGTTGATTTGTGCTTACAGGAGAAAGTGGAATAATTCTGATGAAACGTAAATATTGTAATGCATTACTTTTCATAAAAAGTAACTAAGTAACAGTTACTTTTTTGGGAGTAACACAATATTGTAATGCATTACTTTTCATAAAAAGTAACTAAGTAACAGTTACTTTTTTGGGAGTAACACAATATTGTAATGCATTACTTTTAAAAGTAACTTTCGCCAACACTGACTAAATATGATAAAACCAAATCTGACACAGGAGTAAATTAAAAGCAGAAGAGCGCGTGTCTTGCTCTCAGGTCTCACCCGCCCCATCTCACGCAGTTTGGTCAGCATGACCACGATGGTGGAGTTGTGTTCCCACAGGGTCCTCCAGAAGTCCTCCGTTGTCTCCGCCAGCGGCCCCTGCGTGGCGATATACGCTTTCTGCTGCCTGAACACACACACACACACACACACACTCAGATCAGCTCAGCTCAGGTTCTGCTCTCGTCTGATAGAGTCGGGGAACTCTACCTGTATCCGTCGATGAAGCTGGCGTTGATGTAGTCGGACCCTTCCAGGCCTCTGATTGGCTGCAGACACACGCGTGTGGTTTCGTACGGCATGATGTTCACCAGCCGGTTCTTGAACTTGTTGCAGGGCAGATTAGCACTGACGAACCTGGAGGTGTGTGCTTTAGTGTTGGCCAGACGCTGACGGACACAAACGCATCACGATAAGGTCACGGATTTAAACTTATGCTTGTTATATGAAAGTCACATTAAAACTTTCCTGGAAACACTTCATGATTTTTTTGGAGGATTATCACAACAGTTTATGCACTACGCAAACTTTCAATCTCACATAGATGTGCATTTAATATGAAAATTCATCATAAAAATATTAATTACATGTTCAAATTCCGGTGATCTAAACAAACAGTGTTATAATAAACAAATTAACAAACCATTGTTATTTATTGTATGGAAATGATGTACTGTATATACACTACTGGTCAAAGGTTTAGAATGAGTATAATTTTTAATGTTTCTGAAAGTCTCTTCTGCTCACCAAGACAGAAAAACAGAGAGAATAAATGTGTCTTGAGCATCAGATCCTCATATTAGAGTGATTTCTGAAGGATCATGTGACACTGAAGACTGGAGTAATGATGCTGAAAATACAGCTTTGATCACAGGAATAAATTACACTTTACTGTATATTCACATAGAGAACAGCTGATCTACACTGGAGTAATATTACACTGTTTTTACTGTGTTTTTGTTCAAATACACGCAGCTTTGGTAGGTGGAAGAGACTAAATATCTTTATTAATTACAATCCTTTGACCAGTAGTCTTTATTGTTGCTTGTTTATTGAGGAGAATCACATGTGATGTGTGAAAAAGTACAAAGTACAATATCATTACTATTAGTAGACTGAATTTTAATGTAAAAGCTGCTTTAAAACAATCTGTATTGTAAAAAGCACTATATAAATAAAGGTGACTAAATAACGGGCCTTTACATTTGCCTAAAAATAGAAGTTTTTTTGATGTTATTAAAAAACAAACAAGCAAGCCCAGTCCAGGTGAGAAAAAGTAACGGTAAAGTAATGTAACGCATAACTTTACATAAAAAGTAACTAAGTAACGCAATTAGTTACTTTTTTGGGAGTAACACAATATTGTAATGCATTACTTTTCATAAAAAGTAACTAAGTAACAGTTACTTTTTTGGGAGTAACACAATATTGTACTGCATTACTTTTCAAAAAAAGTAACTAAGTAACGCAATTAGTTACTTTTTTGGGAGTAACACAATATTGTAATGAATTACTTTTCATAAAAAGTAACTAAGTAACAGTTACTTTTTTGGGAGTAACACAATATTGTAATGCATTACTTTTCATAAAAAGTAACTAAGTAACGCAATTAGTTACTTTTTTGGGAGTAACACAATATTGTAATGAATTACTTTTCATAAAAAGTAACTAAGTAACGCAATTAGTTACTTTTTTGGGAGTAACAATATTGTAATGCATTACTTTTCATAAAAAGTAACTAAGTAACGCAATTAGTTTTTTGGGAGTAACACAATATTGTAATGCATTACTTTTAAAAGTAACTTTCCCCAACACTGACTAAATATAATAAAACTAAATGTGACACAGGACTAAATTGACTCGACTGAATCCCAGACTCCCGCACCTTGAACTCGAGCTCCATCCCGCTGACGTGTTCTCCTGGCTCCACCTGCGCGAGCGTCTGTATGTACGAGCACAGGCTCCGGGCCGCGACCTCAGTGTTCCCGCAGGCCACGGCCTCCAGCAGCGCCTCGTGGATGAAGCCGTACTGGTCCTCCGTCTGCACCATGTAGTTCCGCTGCGAGCGCATCAGGGTCACGTGACCGTACACGTCCACCACGCGCTCGTGGCGGAGCCGCTCCAGCATGGCGTCGATCACGATGAAGCAGCCGGTGCGGCCCACGCCGGCGCTGAGACACACACACACACATGGAAAACGGCTGGGTTTTACTACGGTGTAATTTCCCTGATCTGTTTCTGGTTACTAATCCAAAAACTGTCTGATATCAGACTCACAGACGCTTCCATCTAACACAACAGAGAATCGTGGGATAGCTCATAAACCCTGAGTCTCGATCGCCCCCCGGCGGCTGGTCCCAGTATAGCTCATAAACCCTGAGTCTCGATCGCCCCCCGGTGGCTGGTCCCAGTATAGCTCATAAACCTCGAGTCTCGATCGCCCCCCGGTGGCTGGTCCCAGTATAGCTCATAAACCCTGAGTCTCGATCGCCCCCCGGCGGCTGGTCCCAGTATAGCTCATAAACCTTGAGTCTCGATCGCCCCCCGGTGGCTGGTCCAAGTATAGCTCATAAACCTTGAGTCTCGATCGCCCCCCGGTGGCTGGTCCCAGTATAG
>JARWKJ010000007.1:377865-405365 GCA_029959095.1 Rhinichthys osculus | reverse complement strand
CTGGTGTCAATAAAAATGTATCTTTGTTCAGTGATAATCACTTAATCTGTCTTTTTATTCAACAAGTTAATCTGTGTGTGTGTGTGTCTTGCACTGCCATTCAGCTCAGTGGTATCATCATTTTCCTGTTAGACATCAAACATAGTATATACAGTATAATATAGTTATATAGTATGGTATAGTTATAAGGTAGTCATTGCTTTTCTTTAGGCCTTAAAACGGTCAAAGGGGCCTCCAACCAAATTTTGCTTAGGGCCTCCAAAGGTCTATGGCCGGCTCTGTCCGGTGGGTATTACTTTTTGTACTTTTGCCACCTAAAAGTTAAAGTTTTTTTGTGTCACGTCCGTGTATTTCCCTCATATTAAATATAAAACGCATGTGTAGACTGATATTTTTCTAATGTCTGGAGTCTGGACTCCTTTATTAAGGAGGACAAACAGACGTTTCAATATATTGGTATTAAATGCATTTTCTGAGAATTTACATTTCAAGTTTTTTACCAAATGTCACGTCCATAACGCTGGAATTGCCCAATTTTAAAGAAATTATCCTCAAGTTTTGTGGTGTAGTGTAGGTCTACATATTTTATAATGTTAACTTCAAACAATAGCCTACTAATAGTAATTTAAAGATGTGGTAGCATTGGATCTGGACGGAAGGATAACGCTGGGAGTTGGAGTGTGTCGCGATTCTGCCTTCTCACTCACATTTCGGTTTCATATCGCATATCTGCCATAATTTCTACTAAAGAAAATGACAAAAAATTGTAACGCACAGTAATTTGGATCAGTAATTTTAATCGCAAGATCGGCGGCGTTTGAGGGGCCCCTAATTGGCACGGGGCCCTGGGGCGGCCGCACCCAAGCACCCACGCTATCTCCGCTACTGATCTCATTATAATATTCCCGGCCCTTAATCTGTGCGTTCACACACACCAGCGACATTGGGTTCGGCGAGCGCCAACAGAGACCAGTTCTAACGCACTGGAGAAGATCCAGCAAAGCCTGAAACTGTTCTGTGGTCGAGCACAGACGACACTGAACACTATTGACCAGAACATGTCAGCGCTGTCTTATAAACACCTCAGGAACTGTGGACACTTGTGGAAGAGTTCAACATGATGAGGAGATGATCAGTGTAACTCCACAACAACTACAGAAATGTCTCCGCTAACATTCAGAAACGTGTAAAAGTGAAGCTCTCCCTGAGTCTCTCCGTAAGGCTGCACTCGCTGCTGTTACTCCTGACTCTGGATCAGTGAGATCGGCCTGTGCTGTTATTGCCGGAGTCTCTGAAGCTCCGCCCTCTTCTGAACGGAGGCGGAGCTAAAGCTCATTTGCATTTAAAGGCACACACACTAAAACGACGTGTTTTTGCTCACAGCTGTCTTATCATGTCTTTCGCCGTAAAGCTGTTTGAGGCAGCCCGTATTGTTAAAAGCGCTGTATAAATGAATGTTGGACTTGAACTCTGACCTGCAGTGGACGATGACGGGGCCGGCGTCGGGAGGGTTGCAGGCTTTCACCCTGCGGAGGAAGGCCAGGAATGGAGTGGGATATTCGGGAACGCCGTGGTCGGGCCAAGCCGTAAACTGGAACTGTCGGACTTCCCTCCTCTCGTTACAGCCGTTCTGATGAGGAAAACACCAGGGTCAGAGTCACTCACACACACACACACACACACACACTGTACAACACACACACACACACACTGTACGACACACACACACACACACACACACTGTACGACACACACACACACACACACACACTGTACGACACACACACTGCCTTTCCTCTAGTTACACCCGTTCTGATGAGGAAAACACCAGGGTCAGAGTCTCACACACACACACAGACTGTACGACACACACACACACACACACACTGTACGACACACACACACACACACACACACACACTGTACGACACACACACTGCCTTTCCTCTAGTTACACCCGTTCTGATGAGGAAAACACCAGGGTCAGAGTCTCACACACACACACACACACACACACACACACACACACACTGCCTCTCGTTACACCCGTTTTGATGAGGAAAACACCAGGGTCAGACTCCCTCACACACACACACACAAACACACACACTGTACAACACACACACACACACACACACACACTGCCTCTCATTACACCCGTTCTGATGAGGAAATCACCAGGGTCAGAGTCCCTCACACACACACACACACACTGTACGACACACACACACACACACACACACACACACACACTGCTTCTCGTTACACCCGTTCTGATGAGGAAAACACCAGGGTCAGAGTCACTCTTGATGAGAATCCTAGCAGACGGTCTGTTATGCCTTACAGTGGAGGAAGACAGCGCACGTGTATCAGCATCAGTGAACTGGACCAGTGCGTTATCTCTTAAAGGGACAGCAGCCTAATATTACTGCAGTCTGGGTATTTAATGTTAATCAAACAACAAAAGACAAGCAAATCACTCAAAGCTCTGGATTGAATAGCTTTTGTAACTTTTAAAAACTTTTGCAAAGTTATTTTACATTTGATCACTTTATTCAATTTCTGTACCTGAAAACTACCGTTAGACCTGCCTGAAAAACCTGAAAAGAACAGTTTATTTTATTAGTATCTATTGTATATTGTATTTATTTGTGCTGTTGCTTGTAGTTTGATTATTTGTTCTTATTTTCTTTATTTTTATTTCAACAGTAGTCATCTTTTGAGCTGAAAAGGACAACCGTGAGCTGTGTAAACCGCGAGCTGTGTAAACCGCGAGCTGTGTAAACCGTGAGCTGTGTAAACCGCGAGCTGTGTAAACCGTGAGCTGTGTAAACCATGAGCTATGTAAACCGTGAGCTATGTAAACCGCGAGCTGTGTAAACCGTGAGCTGTGTAAACCGTGAGCTGTGTAAACCGTGAGCTATGTAAACCGCGAGCTGTGTAAACCGTGAGCTGTGTAAACCGTGAGCTGTGTAAACCGTGAGCTATGTAAACCGTGAGCTGTGTAAACCGTGAGCTGTGTAAACCGTGAGCTGTGTAAACCGTGAGCTGTGTAAACCGTGAGCTATGTAAACCGTGAGCTGTGTAAACCGTGAGCTGTGTAAACCGTGAGCTGTGTAAACCGCGAGCTGTGTAAACCGTGAGCTGTGTAAACCGTGAGCTGTGTAAACCGTGAGCTGTGTAAACCGCGAGCTGTGTAAACCGTGAGCTGTGTAAACCGTGAGCTGTGTAAACCGCGAGCTGTGTAAACCGTGAGCTGTGTAAACCGTGAGCTGTGTAAACCGCGAGCTGTGTAAACCGTGAGCTGTGTAAACCGCGAGCTGTGTAAACCGCGAGCTGTGTAAACCGCGAGCTGTGTAAACCGTGAGCTGTGTAAACCGTGAGCTGTGTAAACCGTGAGCTGTGTAAACCGCGAGCTGTGTAAACCGCGAGCTGTGTAAACCGTGAGCTGTGTAAACCGCGAGCTGTGTAAACCGTGAGCTGTGTAAACCGCGAGCTGTGTAAACCGTGAGCTGTGTAAACCGCGAGCTGTGTAAACCGCGAGCTGTGTAAACCGCGAGCTGTGTAAACCGTGAGCTGTGTAAACCGCGAGCTGTGTAAATCGTGAGCTGTGTAAACCGCCAGCTGTGTAAACCGTGAGCTGTGTAAACCGCGAGCTGTGTAAACCGTGAGCTGTGTAAACCGTGAGCTGTGTAAACCGCGAGCTGTGTAAACCGTGAGCTGTGTAAACCGTGAGCTGTGTAAACCGTGAGCTGTGTAAACCGTGAGCTGTGTAAACCGTGAGCTGTGTAAACCGCGAGCTGTGTAAACCGTGAGCTATGTAAACCGTGAGCTGTGTAAACCGCGAGCTGTGTAAACCGTGAGCTGTGTAAACCGTGAGCTATGTAAACCGTGAGCTGTGTAAACCGCGAGCTGTGTAAACCGCGAGCTGTGTAAACCGTGAGCTGTGTAAACCGCGAGCTGTGTAAACCGTGAGCTGTGTAAACCGCGAGCTGTGTAAACCGTGAGCTGTGTAAACCGTGAGCTATGTAAACCGTGAGCTGTGTAAACCGCGAGCTGTGTAAACCGCGAGCTGTGTAAACCGTGAGCTATGTAAACCGTGAGCTGTGTAAACCGCGAGCTGTGTAAACCGCGAGCTGTGTAAACCGTGAGCTGTGTAAACCGCGAGCTGTGTAAACCGCGAGCTGTGTAAACCGTGAGCTGTGTAAACCGCGAGCTGTGTAAACCGCGAGCTGTGTAAACCGTGAGCTGTGTAAACCGTGAGCTATGTAAACCGTGAGCTGTGTAAACCGTGAGCTGTGTAAACCGTGAGCTGTGTTAACCGTGAGCTGTGTTAACCGTGAGCTGTGTAAACCGTGAGCTGTGTAAACCGTGAGCTGTGTAAACCGTGAGCTATGTAAACCGTGAGCTGTGTAAACCGTGAGCTGTGTAAACCGTGAGCTGTGTTAACCGTGAGCTGTGTTAACCGTGAGCTGTGTAAACCGTGAGCTGTGTAAACCGTGAGCTGTGTAAACCGTGAGCTGTGTAAACCGTGAGCTTTGTAAACCGTGAGCTGTGTAAACCGTGAGCTGTGTTAACCGTGAGCTGTGTAAACCGTGAGCTGTGTAAACCGTGAGCTGTGTAAACCGTGAGCTGTGTAAACCGTGAGCTGTGTAAACCGTGAGCTGTGTAAACCGCGAGCTGTGTAAACCGCGAGCTGTGTAAACCGTGAGCTGTGTAAACCGTGAGCTGTGTAAACCGCGAGCTGTGTAAACCGCGAGCTGTGTAAACCGTGAGCTGTGTAAACCGTGAGCTGTGTAAACCGTGAGCTGTGTAAACCGCGAGCTGTGTAAACCGTGAGCTGTGTAAACCGCGAGCTGTGTAAACCGTGAGCTGTGTAAACCGCTGCACTCATATAGACGTGAGCGCGCCTCACCTTATGCAGAGAGAAGGTTCGCACACAGAACGTGGCCAGCTCCATGGTGTCCAGCAGAGAGACCTGAACCGCCCCGTACGAGTCCGTGCCGCGGCTGGGCCAGTACTGGTCACACTTGATCTAAACCAGAGGAACACATGACATGAAGATCAGCTGAACGTGTGACTCGTTCACATGCAACCAAATCATCCGTTAGTAATGTATTGACGGCTCAATCGCACTGAAAGCCTTCATGTAAACTGCTTAATCGACCCGATTGAGCTCGATGTAGAAATAGCGTAATGATGTAGCAATAGCGTAATGATGTAGAAATAGCGTAATGATGTAGAAATAGCGTAATGATGTAGAAATAGCGTAATGATGTAGCAATAGCGTAATGATGTAGCAATAGCGTAATGATGTAGAAATAGCGTAATGATGTAGCAATAGCGTAATGATGTAGCAATAGCGTAATGATGTAGCAATAGCGTAATGATGTAGAAATAGCGTAATGATGTAGAAATAGCGTAATGATGTAGCAATAGCGTAATGATGTAGAAATAGCGTAATGATGTAGCAATAGCGTAATGATGTAGAAATAGCGTAATGATGTAGAAATAGCGTAATGATGTAGAAATAGCGTAATGATGTAGCAATAGCGTAATGATGTAGCAATAGCGTAATGATGTAGAAATAGCGTAATGATGTAGCAATAGCGTAATGATGTAGCAATAGCGTAATGATGTAGCAATAGCGTAATGATGTAGCAATAGCGTAATGATGTAGCAATAGCGTAATGATGTAGCAATAGCGTAATGATGTAGCAATAGCGTAATGATGTAGCAATAGCGTGATGATGTAGCAATAGCGTAATGATGTAGCAATAGCGTAATGATGTAGAAATAGCGTAATGATGTAGCAATAGCGTAATGATGTAGCAATAGCGTAATGATGTAGAAATAGCGTAATGATGTAGCAATAGCGTAATGATGTAGAAATAGCGTAATGATGTAGAAATAGCGTAATGTAGCAATAGCGTAATGATGTAGCAATAGCGTAATGATGTAGAAATAGCGTAATGATGTAGAAATAGCGTAATGATGTAGCAATAGCGTAATGATGTAGCAATAGCGTAATGATGTAGAAATAGCGTAATGATGTAGCAATAGCGTAATGATGTAGCAATAGCGTAATGATGTAGCAATAGCGTAATGATGTAGAAATAGCGTAATGATGTAGCAATAGCGTAATGATGTAGAAATAGCGTAATGATGTAGAAATAGCGTAATGATGTAGAAATAGCGTAATGATGTAGAAATAGCGTAATGATGTAGAAATAGCGTAATGATGTAGCAATAGCGTAATGATGTAGAAATAGCGTAATGATGTAGAAATAGCGTAATGATGTAGCAATAGCGTAATGATGTAGCAATAGCGTAATGATGTAGCAATAGCGTAATGATGTAGAAATAGCGTAATGATGTAGCAATAGCGTAATGATGTAGCAATAGCGTAATGATGTAGCAATAGCGTAATGATGTAGCAATAGCGTAATGATGTAGCAATAGCGTAATGATGTAGCAATAGCGTAATGATGTAGAAATAGCGTAATGATGTAGCAATAGCGTAATGATGTAGAAATAGCGTAATGATGTAGCAATAGCGTAATGATGTAGAAATAGCGTAATGATGTAGAAATAGCGTAATGATGTAGAAATAGCGTAATGATGTAGAAATAGCGTAATGATGTAGCAATAGCGTAATGATGTAGCAATAGCGTAATGATGTAGAAAATAGCGTAAAGATGTAGCAATAGATTAATGATGTAGAAATAGCGTAATGATGTAGCAATAGCGTAATGATGTAGAAATAGCGTACTGATGTAGCAATAGCGTAATGATGTAGCAATAGCGTAATTATGTAGGAAATAGCGTAATGATGTAGCAATAGCGTAATGATGTAGAAAATAGCGTAAAGATGTAGCAATAGATTAATGATGTAGAAATAGCGTAATGATGTAGCAATAGTGTAATGATGTAGAAATAGCGTAATGATGTAGCAATAGCGTAATGATGTAGCAATAGCGTAATTATGTAGGAAATAGCGTACTGATGTAGCAATAGCGTAATGATGCAGCAATAGCGTAATGATGTAGAAATAGGGTAATGATATAGAAATAGCGTAATGATGTAGAAAAAGGGGAATGATGTAGAAATAGCGTAATGATGTAGCAATAGCGTAATGATGTAGCAATAGTGTAATGATGTAGAAATAGTGTAATGATGTAGCAATAGTGTAATGATGTAGAAATAGCGTAATGATGTAGAAATAGGGTAATGATGTAGAAATAGCGTAATGATGTAGCAATAGCGTAATGATGTAGCAATAGTGTAATGATGTAGAAATAGCGTAATGATGTAGCAATAGTGTAATGATGTAGCAATAGCGTAATGATGTAGGAAATAGCGTACTGATGTAGCAATAGCGTAATGATGTAGCAATAGCGTAATGATGTAGAAATAGGGCAATGATGTAGAAATAGCGTAATGATGTAGAAATAGCGTAATGATGTAGCAATAGCGTGATGATGTAGCAATAGCATAATGATGTAGCAATAGCGTAATGATGTAGCAATAGCGTAATGATGTAGCAATAGCGTAATGATGTAGCAATAGTGTAATGTTGTAGCAATAGCGTGATGATGTAGCAATAGCGTAATGATGTAGCAATAGCGTAGCAATAGCGTAATGATGTAGCAATAGCGTAATGATGTAGCAATAGCGTAATGATGTAGGAAATAGCGTAATGATGTAGCAATAGTGTAATGTTGTAGCAATAGCGTGATGATGTAGCAATAGCGTGATGATGCAGCAATAGCGTGATGATGTAGCAATAGCAATAGCGTGATGATGTAGCAATAGCGTAATGATGTAGCAATAGCGTAATGATGTAGCAATAGCAATAGCGTAATGATGTAGCAATAGCGTAATGATGTAGCAATAGCGTAATGATGTAGCAATAGCGTGATGATGTAGCAAGAGCGTAATGATGTAGCAATAGGGTGATGTAGCAATAGCGTGATGATGTAGCAATAGCGTAATGATGTAGCAATAGCGTAATGTTGTAGCAATAGCGTAATGATGTAGCAATAGCGTAATGATGTAGCAATAGCGTAATGATGTAGCAATAGCGTAATGTTGTATTAATAGCGTAATGGCAATAGCGTAATGATGTAGCAATAGCGTAATGATGTAGCAATAGCGTAATGATGTAGGCAATAGCGTAATGATGTAGCAATAGCGTAATGATGTAGCAATAGCGTAATGATGTAGCAATAGCGTAATGATGTAGCAATAGCGTAATGATGTAGCAATAGCGTAATGATGTAGCAATAGCGTAATGATGTAGCAATAGCGTAATGATGTAGCAATAGCGTGATGATGTAGCAATAGCGTAATGATGTAGCAATAGCGTAATGATGTAGCAATAGCGTAATGATGTAGCAATAGCGTAATGATGTGGCAATAGCGTAATGATGTAGCAATAGCGTAATGATGTAGCAATAGCGTAATGATGTAGCAATAGCGTAATGATGTAGCAATAGCGTAATGATGTAGCAATAGCGTAATGATGTAGCAATAGCGTAATGATGTAGCAATAGCGTAATGATGTAGCAATAGCGTAATGATGTAGCAATAGCGTAATGTTGTAGCAATAGCGTAATGATGTAGCAATAGCGTGATGATGTAGCAATAGCGTAATGATGTAGCAATAGCGTGATGATGTAGCAATAGCGTGATGACGTGTTACTGCTGTTCTTCCTGTTGAATATGTAAGGGATAATGTTCATCCAGCCGGTTGTTATCTCAGAATAACCCCCGACAGGGTGATGAAGACCCCGACGCGAAGCGGATATTTAAGAGATACGTTATACAGTCAGAACACTTATTACACAGCATTTCAACACAAATAATTATGCAGATCAGAGATATTGATTTCAGATTAAACTGTTTTAAAATCGTACCTGTTTGTATTTTATAATCCAACAGTGTACAAAACAATAGTCATAAAATGGCCGCCGCTGTGTTTGTATGAAACAAGAGAGAGCGAGTCCACGATACTGGATGGCATAATTAAATAACTGTACACAAAATATTGATTCGAGTTTTTATATTTTATTAGCTCACCAAAAGCAAAACTTCCACGAGGAGAACCGGTTTCTAGCGAGTGTATAGCACTGGAATCAAGTATTCCACAGAGCCGTGTAATAAAGTGTGGTATAAACGAGCTCATCCTATAATCCTCTGTCTCTGTGTGTGTGAAGTGGAGCCGGACGACGGCCACCAGTGCCGCTTCAGACTCTCACACACACTGGGTTTGGGCAGTTTTACTGTGTGATCAATATAAGCAGCGGCACAACGGCTCTTAAATAACAATGTTTAATTTACATAGTGCCTTTCTCGAGCTCAAGCACACTCCACAATAACAGTGAAGAACAAGCAGTGAGTTCATAATAACTGGCCTCTCTCTCTCACCCGCGACTTCTCCTCGAGTTTGGTCATCATGACGACGGACGCGGCTCTCTGCTCCCACACCATCCTCCAGAAGTCCCCGAAGCTCTCGGGCAGCGGCCCCTGTGTGGCGATGTACGCGTTCTGCTTCCGGTAGCCGTCGATGTAGTTCGCGTTGATGTAGTCACTACCCATAATGCCTAGCGGAGAGAACAGAGAATGTGAAGTGTGTTGTTTATATAGTCTTCCAGTAGATCATTGACTCATGGAAGAGCAGAACGCCTGGTCCGGACACACACACACACACACACACACACAGTCTGATGAGAGTCGGTGTTCGTACCGTCTGCCGGCGCGAGGATCACACGCGTGTGGTCGTACGCGATCACGTTAGCGTAGCGGTTCTTCGGCTTGTTCACCTCCAGGTTCGAGTGTTCCCATGTGAACTGCTGACCAGGATCAATCGACTGAGAGAGAGAAAGAGAGAGAGTGAGAGAGTTATCTATCTATCTATCTATCTATCTATCTATCTATCTATCTATCTATCTATCTATCTATCTATCTATCTATCTATCTATCCATCCATCCATCCATCCATCCATCCATCCATCCATCCATCCATCCATCTATCTATCTATCTATCTATCTATCTATCTATCTATCTATCTATCTATCTATCTATCTATCTATCTATCTATCTATCTATCTTTCTGCTGTTTGATGTCTGTTTTGTTGTTTTGCAGCATGAGACAGTAAGAGGACTCACACCAAACGTGTCTAACAGCATTAACTTAACACCTTCCTATCCACACACACACACACACACACACACTCACACACACACACACACACACACACACACACACACACACAGCTCTGGTTAATAAAACACCGTCTGAAGAACAGAACAGGTGATGAAGGTCACTCTATCTCCCCTGTCTCTCTGCGTTCCTCACCTCGTACTCCTGTGACAGATGCAGGTTGTCGTTGGCCTTCAGGCGCTCCGTGTGTTCGGGCAGATCAGAGATGGGGATGGGGGGGTGACTCATCATACCTGCGGGGGCAAAGGTCACAGCTGTCGTCATGGAGATGGCCTACAAACCCGTGTGTGCGTGTGAATCACACATGAGTGCCGTCACCAGAAGAGCTGGAACACCTAGTAAGTGTCACAACACCTCGTGTGCTGCCTACAGAGGCTATAATTCAATCCTGATAAGTTATTCTGCCTTCTTCAATCTCAGAATGCTCAGTGAAGGAATCATTCTGTTATTGTGAGAATGCTGACTATTAGTGTTTAAAAGTGTTTATTGACAAGCTTTTTCTTCTAAATTAAACTAGACTAAAATTCTCAGACTTTTAATAAACTAAAACTTAAAGGTGAAGTATGTTGTTTCTGCAGCACTAGTGGCTCTAGCAGAAATACAAAAATACTGCATATTTTAGCCACTCCCCTAACTCTCCCTCTGCTACAGTAGCCACTCCCCTAACTCTCCCTCTGCTACAGTAGCCACTCCCCTAACTCTCCCTCTGCTGCAGTAGCCACTCCCCTAACTCTCCCTCTGCTACAGTAGCCACTCCCCTAACTCTCCCTCTGCTGCAGTAGCCACTCCCCTAACTCTCCCTCTGCTACAGTAGCCACTCCCCTAACTCTCCCTCTGCTACAGTAGCCACTCCCCTAACTCTCCCTCTGCTGCAGTAGCCACTCCCCTAACTCTCCCTCTGCTACAGTAGCCACTCCCCTAACTCTCCCTCTGCTACAGTAGCCACTCCCCTAACTCTCCCTCTGCTACAGTAGCCACTCCCCTAACTCTCCCTCTGCTGCAGTAGCCACACCCCTAACTCTCCCTCTGCTACAGTAGCCACTCCCCTAACTCTCCCTCTGCTACAGTAGCCACTCCCCTAACTCTCCCTCTGCTACAGTAGCCACTCCCCTAACTCTCCCTCTGCTGCAGTAGCCACTCCCCTAACTCTCCCTCTGCTGCAGTAGCCACTCCCCTAACTCTCCCTCTGCTGCAGTAGCCACTCCCCTAACTCTCCCTCTGCTGCAGTAGCCACTCCCCTAACTCTCCCTCTGCTACAGTAGTCACTCCCCTAACTCTCCCTCTGCTACAGTAGCCACTCCCCTAACTCTCCCTCTGCTGCAGTAGCCACGCCCCTAACTCTCCCTCTGCTGCAGTAGCCACTCCCCCAACTCTCCCTCTGCTACAGTAGCCACTCCCCTAACTCTCCCTCTGCTGCAGTAGCCACTCCCCCAACTCTCCCTCTGCTGCAGTAGCCACTCCCCCAACTCTCCCTCTGCTACAGTAGCCACTCCCCTAACTCTCCCTCTGCTGCAGTAGCCACTCCCCTAACTCTCCCTCTGCTGCAGTAGCCACTCCCCCAACTCTCCCTCTGCTACAGTAGCCACTCCCCTAACTCTCCCTCTGCTACAGTAGCCACTCCCCCAACTCTCCCTCTGCTACAGTAGCCACTCCCCCTCTGCTACAGTAGCCACTCCCCTAACTCTCCCTCTGCTACAGTAGCCACTCCCCCAACTCTCCCTCTGCTACAGTAGCCACTCCCCCAACTCTCCCTCTGCTACAGTAGCCACTCCCCTAACTCTCCCTCTGCTACAGTAGCCACTCCCCCAACTCTCCCTCTGCTACAGTAGCCACTCCCCTAACTCTCCCTCTGCTACAGTAGCCACTCCCCCAACTCTCCCTCTGCTGCAGTAGCCACTCCCCCAACTCTCCCTCTGCTGCAGTAGCCACTCCCCCAACTCTCCCTCTGCTACAGTAGCCACTCCCCTAACTCTCCCTCTGCTACAGTAGCCACTCCCCTAACTCTCCCTCTGCTACAGTAGCCACTCCCCCAACTCTCCCTCTGCTACAGTAGCCACTCCCCTAACTCTCCCTCTGCTGCAGTAGCCACTCCCCCAACTCTCCCTCTGCTACAGTAGCCACTCCCCCAACTCTCCCTCTGCTACAGTAGCCACGCCCCCAAACTCTCCCTCTGCTACAGTAGCCACACCCCAAGTGTGTGTGTGTGTGTGTGTGTGTGTGTGTGTGTGTGTGTGTGCACCTGGTGTCTGGAAGTTGATCCGTCTCATCTCCACGGGGTCGGTGGGATGATGAGCCATCATCTCAGCATTGTTCAGCAAACATTTGGTTCCCGGCTCAGAGTCCTTGCGTTTGCTAATGAGTGAAAACACACACACACACACACACACACACACACACAATGTGGAGAAACTCCAGTTATTAACTAGACTCAATGGACAGAAATCAAATCAAAGAGCAGAACAACATAAATAAAGCCGGCTAGAGGGATTGAGTGCGACTGAAGGTGTTCTGTAAGAGCTTTAATCTTCTCTCAGTGATGAGGATCAGATCTCACTTACCTGTCGGGTTTACTGGAGTCCCATCAGACGCCGCGCCGTGCACACACACACACACACACACACACACACACACACACAGAGAGAGAGAGAGAGAGAGAGAGAGAGAGAGAGAGAAAGAGAGAAATCAATATAGTGCATTAGCATGCAGCCGCTACATGACACCTGCTGATAACGCTCTCCTTCATCGGGGACAGTTTAACGGATCCCGCGGGACTGGATTGTTCCGGAGTAAATGGGAGAGGGCCGGGATGGATCAGACCCAAGGGTTTATCATCCGGACCGGCCCAATGTTTCTGCTCCCCCACCCGGCACCAGCAAGGTCACGCCAGCAATCTGGCAAACACAGATCCCTGCCACAGCGTGTGTGTCTGTGTTAGTGTGTGAGTGAGTATGTGTGTGTGTGAGTGTGTGTATGTTTGTGTGTGTGTGTGTGAGTGTGTAATGTAATACGTAAACTAATGTTAACTAATGAACCTTATTGTAAAGTGTTACCGAGTTTTCATTTGTGTCACGTTTTAGTCAGTGTGATTCCAGAGTCTTCATCATCATCATCATCATCACTGCACTATTATTCATTATTACTAAACTCCTGCATGTCTGTGTTAACGGAGTCTTTTCTCATTCACAGGTTTAGCAGAACTCATCATAGTTGGGCAAACTTATATAACGGTGAACGGAAAAATATCACATTTCCTCCAAACGCAAAAGACAATGTCCAGGATAGAGTTCATATGAGACGGAGCGGCTGAATTAGAAACACACGAAGCAGAATGAACTAGTTCACCGTAATTAAATGTTAAGGTAAGAAAACACAATGTATAGTTTTGTAAACATTCATCTTTAAAATGAAAATATAAAAAGCTTTGCTAGATGTTCAATGTTAATAACTGGAAATGTGTCATCATCACAGTCTGTGGAAAGTAAGTGTTCAACATTTACTAATACATGATTAAAATCAAAAGTTAATGGACCTAATGAACTAACATTAAACAGTTTTATTAACAAAGTGAAAAAAATTCACATATACACATAATGTACATGACATCTATGAAATATGATAACTGAATGTGTCCTCTTGCCTGCGGTCCTCGTGATCAGTGAGCGGCTCGTCTGATCGAGTCTTCAGCTCAGACTCTATTATCTTCCTGTCCAGAAATAGCTGCTTCCTACATATTTAATCACACGTTATTCTCTCTGTCGTCATAGACACAGCGCTTCAGGAACCATTCCTGCACAGTTAACATCTTCTCCTAACTAGCAGATCATATTTATGCATATTTCCTTATTTATGATTATAGTTATTTCACATGTTGCATTTAAGCTGACCCATTCCCCCTTTCCAGTGACACAGTTTAAATGTACATCTACTGTATGTAAACTGTAATACATGACGTTCCTCCTCAGTGTTTCTGTCTCGTTTTCCAGCACTAACATCTAAACATTCTTAAATCAAGAGACATTTACTGGAGAAGAAGCAAAATGACTGAAGATATTAAGTAAGTGCACTTAGTTTATGATTAAGACAAGAACAAATATCTGCCAATGCCATCTTGTTTTCCCTTTGAATTAAGTTTATTTTTCTGACTGTATGTGTCTATATTTCTGCATGTGTTCATACGTTTACATCCAGAATCTGCAAGATGATTTGTTTTTTATTTAGTCCAGCTCTGATGAAGCTACATATGATTTTATGTTTTTAACACTTTACAAGAAGGTCTTATTTGATAACATTAGTTAATGCATTAGCTAATATAATACACACTACTATACACACTACTATATAATATATACACTAACAATAAACAATATATTTATACAGCATTTATACACCTTTCTTAATGTTAGTTAATATGATTTGCTCTTATCATCCGATCGTGGTTGTATCTCTCTATTAGTGTTACTTGATCTTAGTGCTGCATTTGACACCATTGACCACAACATTCTTTTAAAAATACTCAGAAACTATGTTGGCATTAGTGGAGTTGCACTAGCATGGTTTAAATCACACTTATCTGACCGTTATCAGTTTCTAGCAGTAAATGAAGAGATGTCTTATCGATCACAAGTTCAGTATGGCGTACCACAAGGCTCAGTACTAGGACCGCTGCTGTTCACTCTGTACATGCTACACACACACACACACACACACACACACACTGGGTGGTTGCCCTGCACGCTTAATAAACAAACTACAGCTAGTTCAAAACGCCGCTGCTCGAGTTCTTACCAGAACCAGGAAGTATGACCATATTAGCCCGGTTCTGTCAACACTGCATTGGCTACGCTACGCGTTATATTACGCTAATATTAGTCTCTCTGTTTATCCCGAGGTTTACCGCAGTTCGCCGGATCCAGATCTGATGAAGGACCTGCGCTTGGACACACACACACACACACACACACACACACACACACACACACACACACACACACACACTCCAGATCTGATGAAGGCCCTGCGTCTGGACACGGCGACACCGCAGTCCTGAAGTGTTCTAGTCTCTCCCTGTGAAGAGCTCCTGCTTCTCCTCTGTACAGATAATCGTTGTCGGGATAGAGCCGGTTCGCGAGGCTACGCCGAAGTGATACATCTTTTTTCAAGGCTTGTACCTTGGAACCTGTTTCATAGTTAGCGTTCTCAAACTCCAGGCACTGTTTTGTGCGAATGAGCGGCCGGATAACTTTATTCTAGATCTGCTGTAAAGCTAAACAATCTCTGTTACTGTAATCTCCTGTTATCACTGTAAAGCTGCTGTGAAACTCTATAGCTTGTTAAAAGCGCTGTAGAAATGAAGCTGACTCGACTAAAACTAATGTACATTAACTAATGTAAACAGATGCAACTTTTGATCTAGGTGATATTCACATTAACTAAGATTTATAAACCCTGTAGAAGTGTGTAGTCAACTAATGCTAACAAACAGAACCTTATTGTAAAGTGTTACCGATTTAAATATCAATAGATAATAATAATAGATTTTAGATAACATTTAAAATAATAATAGATTTTGTCTACATTATCAAGGTCTTGCAGGGGGTGTAAACTTATGAGCACAACAGTGTGATCTGACACACGAGTCACATGATCTGGCGTGGGTTCAGACTCACTTCTTGTAGAGCAGGATGGCGATGACGATGCAGACGATGAAGACGACGGCCAGGACGGGTCCCAGAACCCAGATCAGCCCGTCGCTCGCGTCCAGCGGCTGCGGGTCCGAGTCCGGCGCGATCACGGGGTCGGTGTAAGGGCTGGCCACAAACATCTTCTGAACACACAAACACAGGAGCGTTACGCCTGCTCACACACACTCACTCACACAATCACACACTCACTCACTCACTCACTCACTCACTCACTCACTCACTCACTCACTCACTCACACACTCACTCACTCACTCACTCACACACTCACACACTCACTCACTCACACACTCACACACTCACTCACTCACTCACGCACACACTCACTCACTCACTCACTCACACACACACTCACACACACACTCACTCACACACTCACTCACACACTCACTCACTCACACACTCACACAGTCACTCACTCACTCACTCACTCACTCACTCACTCACTCACTCACTCACTCACACACTCACACACTCACTCACACACACACTCACTCACTCACTCACTCACTCACACACACACTCACACACTCACACACTCACACACTCACTCACTCACTCACTCACTCACTCACACACTCACACACTCACTGACTCACTCACTCACTCACTCACTCACTCACTCACTCACTCACTCACTCACTCACACACTCACTCACTCACACACTCACTCACACACTCACTCACTCACTCACTCACTCACTCACACACTCACACACACACTCACTCACACACTCACTCACTCACTCACTCACTCACACACTCACTCACTCACTCACTCACTCACTCACTCACTCACTCACTCACTCACTCACTCACACACTCACTCACTCACACACTCACTCACACACTCACTCACTCACTCACTCACTCGGTCGCTCGCTCGCTCACTCACTCACTCACTCACTCACACACTCACTCACACACTCACTCACACACTCACTCACTCACACACTCACACACTCACTCACTCACACACTCACTCACTCACTCACTCACTCACTCACTCACTCACACACTCACTCACTCACACACTCACACACTCACTCACTCACTCACTCACTCACTCACTCACTCACTCACTCACTCACTCACTCACACACTCACTCACTCACTCACTCACACACTCACTCACTCACACACTCACTCACACACTCACTCACTCACTCACTCACTCACTCACTCACTCACTCACTCACTCACTCACTCACTCACCCACTCACTCACTCACTCACTCACACACTCACTCACTCACACACTCACTCACACACTCACTCACTCACTTACTCACTCACTCACTCACTCACACTCACTCACTCACACACTCACTCACTCACTCACTCACTCACTCACTCACTCACTCACACACTCACTCACTCACTCACTCACTCACTCACTCACACACTCACTCACTCACTCGCACACTCACTCACTCACACACTCACTCACTCACTCACTCACTCACTCACACACTCACTCACTCACTCACTCACTCACTCACTCACACACTCACACACTCACTCACTCACTCACTCACTCACTCACTCACTCTCTCACACACTCACTCACTCACTCACTCACTCACTCACTCACTCACTCACTCACTCACACACTCACACACTCACTCACTCACACACTCACACACTTACTCACTCACTCACTCACTCACTCATTCACTGTCTCACTCACTCACTCACTCACTCACTCACACACTCACTCACTCACTCACTCACTCACTCACTAACTCACTCACACACTCACTCACTCACTCACTCACTCACTCATTCACTGTCTCACTCACTCACTCACTCACTCACTCACTCACTCACTCACTCACACACTCACTCACTCACTCACTCATTCACTGTCTCACTCACTCACTCACTCACACACTCACTCACACACTCACTCACTCACTCACTCACTCACTCACTCACTCACTCACTCACTCACTCATTCACTGTCTCACTCACTCACTCACACACTCACTCACTCACACACTCACTCACTCACTCACTCACTCACTCACTCACTCACTCACTCACTCACTCACTCACACACTCACTCACTCACTCACTCACTCACTCACTCACTCACTCACTCACTCACTCACTCACTCACTCACTCACACACACACACGGCACATCTTACCCCAGTGGTGGAGTTGAGCTCCGCCAGGATGAAGAACACGTACTCCTGGCCGGACTCTAAGGCCCGGTTCTCGAAGCCGCCGTAGTCCTGCTGGTTCCCCAGCGTGAAGAAGCCGGGCAGGGTGGCGGGCGTGAAGCGGGCCGTGATGTAGGCTCTCCGCAGGTCCACCTGACGCTGCCGCGGGTCCCGCTGCTTCTGGCTGATGTCCTTCAGCAGCTGCACACACACACACACACACACACCAGACCTCTCAGTGGGAGACTGCAGCTCTGTCGTTTATGTGTCTATGTGGTGTTTTTAATATGCTTAAACCACGTGTAAGTTCATAAGTCGACAGCATTGCTGAGTATTTCCTCCTTAAAACTGCAGTGAACCAAAGACAGTCTCAAAAACACGGTTTGAAATCGCTGGTGTTTCTGACATCACCAACGACCTTGTAACCAATCAGATCAACGTGTGATCGCCAACCAGTGGATCTCTGAGCTGAGCGAGTGAGTGGAGGCGGGGCTCATTTGCATATTCATAGAACCGCGCATACTAAATGAGGCGAGGGTGTCGAGTTACATTCAAGATATTTTATGGCATAAACTAATTTTTTCAAGGAAAAAAACTTTTAAATATGTCATTTCGTTGATCAAAGAGTTTTAAAGGATAGAATGATAGACGATGGGGGACTTTAACATGATCACTGTTCAGTGTTGTTTGCTGTATTCAATTTAGATATGTAAAAGCAGTGAAGCATTTTTTGTTTAGTTTTATGTTTCAATGTTGCAAATCAATAATTGGTTG
Source organism: Rhinichthys osculus (assembly GCA_029959095.1). Lineage (NCBI taxonomy): Eukaryota > Metazoa > Chordata > Actinopteri > Cypriniformes > Leuciscidae > Rhinichthys > Rhinichthys osculus. The sequence goes on along the minus strand of JARWKJ010000007.1, from coordinate 386,499 downwards.
TTTAATACTTGCGTGTGAGCTTCACCCTGCTCATATATCCCGTAATCATCGCTACAGTCGGTGTCATGTTACGTGAGCTCCTGAAAGACTTGTGCAGGTCAAAGCACTGAAGAAAGAAACTCTTTGACCAGCAAGTTGAGGCTGGTGTGACAAAAAGTTCAGGTGGTGTTGATAAACGTGAAGCAAATGTTGTCTTTACCCTTCATTACATGTTCAAATCACAAACATTCTCTTCTGAGGGACGACGAGGCTTTCACTGATAAACATGTCAGGGCTGTAAATGCCTGAATGTAAATGTTGTCTTGTGTTGTGTAGAACGGTCTCAGGTTCAGGTGTGTTATCGTGTGGTCCTGTCACATGTGTGTGTGTGTTCACACCCTGCATTACATCTGTGGAGAATCTCTGACCAAACGCTCACGTTCACATTCACACACACGACGCCCGACAGGAGAAGTCGAACCGCAGGAGTTTAAACAATATTCCAGCAGATCCGAGAACTACACAAACACTCACACCAGTAAAAACAATAATAACAGAAAATCACAACACACATCAGACTCATAACTGTAGATCTGCATGAGTGTTTCCGATCTCACGCATATTAATAACAATAATCAAAGCTATGTTTCCATCCACCTGTTTTTATCATTTCAGGCTATTGCATAAAAAAGACGTGCATAAAACATATCTGCTCATATGTAGTGTTGGGGAAAAGCATAACAAGTAGCTTGAGTTATGTAATCAGATTACTTTTTCAAATAACTAGTAAAGTAACGCATTACTTTTAAAATTTACAACAAAATATCCCAGTTACATTTTAACACTAGTTACTTTGTTTTCCCATTTATTGACTGACAGCTCTCCTGTCCTCATGTTGAGAGGAATCGAAGTGCAGAGGCGTTGTGTGTGTGTGGGTGTGGGTGTGTGTGTGTGTGTGTGTGAACATGGTGGTTATTGTAGTTCTAGACTAAATGTGAGCATGCATTTACTCATCTCACTTGCACAAAACAGATTCAGTATTCCTCAAAATGAAAAAAAATCTGTCAAATGCAAAATCAGACTATGCAAACCTCCAATAATAAAATGTTAAATAAAACAAATATTTGTATGCATTTAATCTCACTTATTGGTGAAGAAAGTGTTGAAAGTGTGAATGTTTGTTTGAGCGGCGCCCTCTACTGGACACGCATGAATCTGCACTTCCTTCAGTCTGAGGATTATTATTTCACTTTTGGTGTGAAAGGTCCTTAACATTTGCCCAAAAATAGCACTTTTCTGTTATAAAATGCCCAGATCAGGTGAGAAAAGGCAACGCAAAAGTAATGTACCACATCAACCCAATTTGTAATGCATTACTTTTTAAAGTAACTTTCCACAACACTGCTCATATGAGGTTGATAATTATCATCTGATAAGAAGACCAGTGCTCCTGTCTGCCTCGCCGACTGCTGTGAGTTTGTTTGCTTCGAGACTGTAAGCTCCGTCTAAGCCTCGTATTAGCTTCGTATTTCTTTCTGTTTTGAACCATCATTTACTATCATTTCTAGTTGTTTATATACTACTAAATACAGCATACCCAACATCTCAGATTAACCTGATGTCGCTAGCTTCCGTTATTGTTAGCACAACACGCTAGTAACTCGCTAGCCTGTTAACGCGCCACCCATGCGCTCAGTTATTTAGTTATTTATTTTTCTCGCGCGGGCGCCTTTGAGTTCATAAAAAGCCTAGGTGAGCAGCTAACGCTAGTGAGACTGTGAGCGGCTAACACTAGTGAGACAGTGAGTGGCTAACGCTAGTGAGACTGTGAGCGGTTAACGCTAGTGAGACAGTGAGTGGCTAACGCTAGTGAGACAGTGAGTGGCTAACGCTAGTGAGACTGTGAGCGGTTAACGCTAGTGAGACAGTGAGCGGCTAACGCTAGTGAGACAGTGAGTGGCTAACGCTAGTGAGACGAGACAGTGAGTGGCTAACGCTAGTGAGACGAGACAGTGAGCGGCTAACGCTAGTGAGACGAGACAGTGAGGAGCTAACGCTAGTGAGACAGTGAGCGGTTAACGCTAGTGAGACGAGACAGTGAGCGGCTAACGCTAGTGAGACAGTAAGCAGCTAACGCTAGTGAGACAGTAAGCAGCTAACGCTAGTGAGACAGTGAGCGGCTAACGCTAGTGAGACAGTAAGCGGCTAACGCTAGTGAGACAGTGAGCGCTAACGCTAGTGAGACGAGACAGTGAGCGGCTAACGCTAGTGAGACAGTGAGGGCGGCTAACGCTAGTGAGACAGTGAGCGGCTAACGGTAGTGAGACAGTGAGCGGCTAATGCTAGTAAGACAGTGAGTGGCTAACGCTAGTGAGACGAGACAGTGAGCGGATAACGCTAGTGAGACAGTGAGCGGCTAACGCTAGTGAGACAGTGAGCGGCTAACGCTAGTAAGACAGTGAGCGGCTAACGCTAGTAAGACAGTGAGCGGATAACGCTAGTAAGACAGTGAGCGGATAACGCTAGTAAGACAGTGAGCGGCTAACGCTAGTAAGACAGTGAGCGGATAACGCTAGTAAGACAGTGAGCGGATAACGCTAGTAAGACAGTGAGCGGATAAGCTATGCGACAGTGAGCGGCTAACGCTAGTAAGACAGTGAGCGGATAACGCTAGTGAGACAGTGAGCGGCTAACGCTAGTGAGACAGTGAGCGGATAACGCTAGTGAGACAGTGAGCGGCTAACTCTAGTGAGACAGTGAGCGGCTAACGCTAGTAAGACAGTGAGTGGCTAACGCTAGTGAGACGAGACAGTGAGCGGCTAACGCTAGTGAGACAGTAAGCGGCTAACGCTAGTGAGACGAGACAGTGAGCGGCTAACGCTAGTGAGACAGTGAACGGCTAACGCTAGTAAGACAGTGAGCGGATAACGCTAGTGAGACAGTGAGCGGCTAACGCTAGTGAGACAGTGAGTGGCTAACACTAGTAAGACAGTGAGCGGCTAACGCTAGTAAGACAATGAGCGGATAACGCTAGTAAGACAGTGAGCGGATAACGCTATGCGACAGTGAGCGGCTAACGCTAGTAAGACAGTGAGCGGATAACGCTAGTGAGACAGTGAGTGGCTAACGCTAGTGAGACAGTGAGCGGCTAACGCTAGTAAGACAGTGAGCAGCTAACGCTAGTAAGACAGTGAGCGGCTAACGCTAGTAAGACAGTGAGCGGATAACGCTATGCGACAGTGAGCGGCTAACGCTAGTGAGACGAGACAGTGAGCGGCTAACGCTAGTAAGACAGTGAGGGGCTAACGCTAGTAAGACAGTGAGCGGATAACGCTAGTAAGACAGTGAGCGGATAACGCTATGCGACAGTGAGCGGCTAACGCTAGTGAGACAGTGAGCGGCTAACGCTTGTGAGACAGTGAGCGGATAACGCTATGCGACAGTGAGCGGCTAACGCTAGTGAGACAGTGAGCGGATAACGCTATGCGACAGTGAGCGGCTAACGCTAGTAAGACAGTGAGCGGATAACGCTAGTAAGACAGTGAGCGGATAACGCTAATGAGACAGTGAGCGGCTAACGCTATGCGACAGTGAGCGGCTAACGCTAGTGAGACAGTGAGCGGCTAACGCTAGTGAGACAGTGAGCGGATAACGCTATGCGACAGTGAGCGGCTAACGCTAGTGAGACAGTGAGCGGATAACGCTATGTGACAGTGAGCGGCTAACGCTAGTAAGACAGTGAGCGGCTAACGCTAGTAAGACAGTGAGCGGCTAACGCTATGCGACAGTGAGCGGCTAACGCTAGTAAGACAGTGAGCGGCTAACGCTAGTAAGACAGTGAGCGGATAACGCTATGCGACGGTGAGCGGCTAACGCTAGTGAGACAGTGAGCGGCTAACGCTAGTAAGACAGTGAGCGGCTAACGCTAGTAAGACAGTGAGCGGATAACGCTAATGAGACAGTGAGCGGCTAACACTATGCGACAGTGAGCGGCTAACGCTAGTGAGACAGTGAGCGGCTAACGCTAGTGAGACAGTGAGCGGATAACGCTATGCGACAGTGAGCGGCTAACGCTAGTGAGACAGTGAGCGGATAACGCTATGCGACAGTGACCGGATAACGCTATGCGACAGTGACCGGCTAACGCTAGTAAGACAGTGAGCGGCTAACGCTAGTAAGACAGTGAGCGGCTAACGCTATGCGACAGTGAGCGGCTAACGCTAGTGAGACAGTGAGCGGATAACGCTATGCGACAGTGAGCGGCTAACGCTAGTAAGACAGTGAGCGGCTAACGCTAGTAAGACAGTGAGCGGCTAACGCTATGCGACAGTGAGCGGCTAACGCTAGTAAGACAGTGAGCGGCTAACGCTAATAAGACAGTGAGCGGATAACGCTATGCGACAGTGAGCGGCTAACGCTAGTGAGACAGTGAGCGGCTAACGCTAGTAAGACAGTGAGCGGATAACGCTATGCGACAGTGAGCGGCTAACGCTAGTGAGACAGTGAGCGGCTAACGCTAGTAAGACAGTGAGCGGATAACGCTAGTAAGACAGTGAGCGGATAACGCTAGTAAGACAGTGAGCGGATAAGCTATGCGACAGTGAGCGGCTAACGCTAGTAAGACAGTGAGCGGATAACGCTAGTGAGACAGTGAGCGGCTAACGCTAGTGAGACAGTGAGCGGATAACGCTAGTGAGACAGTGAGCGGCTAACTCTAGTGAGACAGTGAGCGGCTAACGCTAGTAAGACAGTGAGTGGCTAACGCTAGTGAGACGAGACAGTGAGCGGCTAACGCTAGTGAGACAGTAAGCGGCTAACGCTAGTGAGACGAGACAGTGAGCGGCTAACGCTAGTGAGACAGTGAACGGCTAACGCTAGTAAGACAGTGAGCGGATAACGCTAGTGAGACAGTGAGCGGCTAACGCTAGTGAGACAGTGAGCGGCTAACACTAGTAAGACAGTGAGCGGCTAACGCTAGTAAGACAGTGAGCGGATAACGCTAGTAAGACAGTGAGCGGATAACGCTATGCGACAGTGAGCGGCTAACGCTAGTAAGACAGTGAGCGGATAACGCTAGTGAGACAGTGAGCGGCTAACGCTAGTGAGACAGTGAGCGGCTAACGCTAGTAAGACAGTGAGCAGCTAACGCTAGTAAGACAGTGAGCGGCTAACGCTAGTAAGACAGTGAGCGGATAACGCTATGCGACAGTGAGCGGCTAACGCTAGTGAGACGAGACAGTGAGCGGCTAACGCTAGTAAGACAGTGAGCGGCTAACGCTAGTAAGACAGTGAGCGGATAACGCTAGTAAGACAGTGAGCGGATAACGCTATGCGACAGTGAGCGGCTAACACTAGTGAGACAGTGAGCGGCTAACGCTTGTGAGACAGTGAGCGGATAACGCTATGCGACAGTGAGCGGCTAACGCTAGTGAGACAGTGAGCGGATAAAGCTATGCGACAGTGAGCGGCTAACGCTAGTAAGACAGTGAGCGGATAACGCTAGTAAGACAGTGAGCGGATAACGCTAATGAGACAGTGAGCGGCTAACGCTATGCGACAGTGAGCGGCTAACGCTAGTGAGACAGTGAGCGGCTAACGCTAGTGAGAAAGAGAGCGGATAACGCTATGCGACAGTGAGCGGCTAACGCTAGTGAGACAGTGAGCGGATAACGCTATGCGACAGTGAGCGGCTAACGCTAGTAAGACAGTGAGCGGCTAACGCTAGTAAGACAGTGAGCGGCTAACGCTATGCGACAGTGAGCGGCTAACGCTAGTAAGACAGTGAGCGGCTAACGCTAGTAAGACAGTGAGCGGATAACGCTATGCGACAGTGAGCGGCTAACGCTAGTGAGACAGTGAGCGGCTAACGCTAGTAAGACAGTGAGCGGCTAACGCTAGTAAGACAGTGAGCGGATAATGCTAATGAGACAGTGAGCGGCTAACGCTATGCGACAGTGAGCGGCTAACGCTAGTGAGACAGTGAGCGGCTAACGCTAGTGAGACAGTGAGCGGATAACGCTATGCGACAGTGAGCGGCTAACGCTAGTGAGACAGTGAGCGGATAACGCTATGCGATAGTGACCGGCTAACGCTAGTGAGACAGTGAGTGGCTAACGCTAGTAAGACAGTGAGCGGATAACGCTATGCGACAGTGAGCGGCTAACGCTAGTGAGACAGTGAGCGGCTAACGCTAGTAAGACAGTGAGCGGCTAACGCTAGTAAGACAGTGAGCGGATAACGCTATGCGACAGTGAGCGGCTAACGCTAGTGAGACAGTGAGCGGCTAACGCTAGTAAGACAGTGAGCGGATAACGCTATGCGACAGTGAGCGGCTAACGCTAGTGAGACAGTGAGCAGCTAACGCTAGTAAGACAGTGAGCGGATAACGCTATGCGACAGTGAGCGGCTAACGCTAGTGAGACAGTGAGCGGCTAACGCTAGTAAGACAGTGAGCGGCTAACGCTAGTGAGACAGTGAGCGGCTAACGCTAGTAAGACAGTGAGCTGCTAACGCTAGTAAGACAGTGAGCGGATAACGCTATGCGACAGTGAGCGGCTAACGCTAGTGAGACAGTGAGCGGCTAACGCTAGTGAGACAGTGAGCGGCTAACGCTAGTAAGACAGTGAGCGGATAACGCTATGCGACAGTGAGCGGCTAACGCTAGTGAGACAGTGAGCGGCTAACGCTAGTAAGACAGTGAGCGGATAACGCTATGCGACAGTGAGCGGCTAACGCTAGTAAGACAGTGAGCGGCTAACGCTAGTAAGACAGTGAGCGGCTAACGCTAGTAAGACAGTGAGCGGCTAACGCTAGTAAGACAGTGAGCGGCTGTACCTCCTCCAGGTCCATCTCGTCTGGGCTCTTCAGATGGCGGATCACTCCGCGGGCTCTCTTCAGAGGAACCACCACCACATAGATGTTCCTGCCGGCACAGACGCAACACGAGGGTTAGTTAGTTCTCAGGATCTCATCAAGCACACGAGCTGCACGCTAATAAACCCTAGCGAACGTAATGCCGTGGACGTGACGTGTGTGTGTGTGCATGTCCTGCATGACGTGACGTGTGTGTGTGTGCATGTCCTGCATGACGTGACGTGTGTGTGTGTGCATGTCCTGCATGACGTGACGTGTGTGTGTGTGCATGTCCTGCATGACGTGACGTGTGTGTGTGTGTGCATGTCCAGCGTGACGTGTGTGTGTGTGCATGTCCAGCATGACGTGTGTGTGTGTGCGCATGTCCAGCATGACGTGTGTGTGTGTGTGTGCATGTCCAGCATGACGTGACGTGTGTGTGTGTGCATGTCCTGCATGACGTGTGTGTGTGTGCGCATGTCCAGCATGACGTGTGTGTGTGTGTGTGCATGTCCAGCATGACGTGTGTGTGTGCGCATGTCCAGCGTGACGTGTGTGTGTGCATGTCCATCATGACGTGACGTGTGTGTGTGTGCATGTCCTGCATGACGTGACGTGTGTGTGTGTGCATGTCCTGCATGACGTGACGTGTGTGTGTGTGCATGTCCTGCATGACGTGACGTGTGTGTGTGTGCATGTCCTGCATGACGTGACGTGTGTGTGTGTGCATGTCCTGCATGACGTGACGTGTGTGTGTGTGTGCATGTCCAGCATGACGTGTGTGTGTGTGTGCATGTCCTGCATGACGTGACGTGTGTGTGTGTGTGCATGTCCTGCATGACGTGCCGTGTGTGTGTGTGTGCATGTCCAGCATGACGTGTGTGTGTGTGTGTGCATGTCCAGCATGACGTGACGTGTGTGTGTGCGCATGTCCAGCATGACGTGTGTGTGTGTGTGTGTGCATGTCCAGCATGACGTGTGTGTGTGTGCGCATGTCCAGCGTGACGTGTGTGTGTGCATGTCCATCATGACGTGACGTGTGTGTGTGTGTGCGCATGTCCAGCATGACGTGTGTGTGTGTGCGCATGTCCAGCGTGACGTGTGTGTGCATGTCCATCATGACGTGACGTGTGTGTGTGTGCATGTCCTGCATGACGTGTGTGTGTGTGCGCATGTCCAGCGTGACGTGTGTGTGTGCATGTCCATCATGACGTGACGTGTGTGTGTGTGTGCGCATGTCCAGCATGACGTGTGTGTGTGTGCGTGACGTGTGTGTGTGCGCATGTCCAGCATGACGTGACGTGTGTGCGTGACGTGTGTGTGTGTGCATGTCCTGCATGACGTGTGTGTGTGTGCGCATGTCCAGCGTGACGTGTGTGTGCATGTCCATCATGACGTGACGTGTGTGTGTGTGCGCATGTCCAGCATGACGTGACGTGTGTGTGTGTGCATGTCCTGCATGACGTGTGTGTGTGCGCATGTCCAGCATGACGTGTGTGTGTGTGCGCATGTCCAGCGTGACGTGTGTGTGTGCATGTCCATCATGACGTGACGTGTGTGTGTGTGCGCATGTCCAGCATGACGTGACGTGTGTGTGTGTGCATGTCCTGCATGACGTGTGTGTGTGTGCATGTCCAGCATGACGTGTGTGTGTGTGCGCATGTCCAGCATGACGTGTGTGTGTGTGTGCATGTCCAGCATGACGTGACGTGTGTGTGTGTGCATGTCCTGCATGACGTGTGTGTGTGTGCGCATGTCCAGCATGACGTGTGTGTGTGTGTGCATGTCCTGCATGACGTGTGT
>JARWKJ010000007.1:372865-375365 GCA_029959095.1 Rhinichthys osculus | reverse complement strand
AGTCGAGAGGTGAGACATGAACCCCAAACACACACAAACAAACACTTATTTTATATGTGCCACACCACAAACTGGACTGGGAAGTGTTAGGAAATGTAGGAAGTGAAGGAACTCAAAGTAGAGGATGAAAAGAAAACGTCTCTAGTCTTACTATGAATTCAAGTGCTCGTCCTCCGATGGACTGTGACTGACACCTGTCACTTACCTCGAAACTCCGCCCCCTAACGGCTGGCTGAGTGTTACCTGTGCTCCGCCCACATTCACATCTCCACTGTGATTGGTTGGGTGGGGTTGGTTGTGGGTGGGGTTTCGTTCACCAGTCGTACCTGTGTCGAAGGCTGTGGTTCGGAACCGCACCTGTGGGCTAAACGGGCCAGACCCGGCGCCGTTATGAGCCGATATTCTCACAGCGTACGCCTGGTCCGGGTTCAGCCCGTGAATGGTGTAGCTACACGCGTCCGCCGGCACCGTTAGCGTCCGCGGTTCAACGCCGCCTCCCGCTTCCTCGTACGCGAGCGTGTATCCCGTGTAAGCGCCGCCCGGAGGAATCCAGGAGAACTGCAGTGAGCAGCATGTGGCGTTCGCTCGCTCCAACAGCTGCGGGAAACCTCTGGGAGGAAACTCCGGCACCGACAGCTCCTCCTCCGCCGGCTCGCCGTAGCCAGAGCGCCCTCTAGCGGCCAGGAGGAACGAGTACACGCCTCCAGGACGCAGGTCGCTCACGTCGCGCCGGCGCTCCTCGGCTCTGACGTCCACAGAGAACGAGCGCGAGTGGTTTTTGAGGCCGTAGGTCAGACGGAAGCCCCGGATCTCCGGCAGAGGGTTGGAGGATGGTTGGGTCGTCCAGATCACAGACGCCGACGTCTCGTTAACCAGATGCACCGACAGAACGGGGCGAGCCGGCACTACAGGAGACACACACACACACACACACACAGTAACTGACTCAATCTAGTCTTACATCATCGCATTACTATATTATCACACAGCTCTATATATAAAGCTGCATTTATGTCCATCTTTATCCTCACACACTCACGTAAAGCACTATATACTGAATAGTAAATCTCGACTGCTTGATTGTTTCTAACTTTATTATCGCCCGGCTCTACTCCGCTAAACGCGGCTGTAAGGCATGATGGCCGGGGCGCCGCTAGCAAGTTTGGGCCCTATGAAAGAGTATGAGTTAGGCCCCTATCGCACCCATTCCATTAATAAAATGATCTCTGGGGTCCAAAAGTGCGTGAGCCCTTAGAATCCTCCTACCTGAAAATGACATTTTTCAGAAAACAAGACTAAATATCTTCAGTCACACACACACACACACACACACACACACACACACACACACACACACACACACACTCACACAAACACACACACACACACACACACACACACACACACACACACACACACTCACACACACACACACACACACTCACATGTGACGGGCGTCTGCACCAGATGAGCGAGGCTCTGAGCTCCGTCTCCTCTGATGGTGTAAGCCGCCACACTGATGGAGTACACACACACACACACACTCACGTGTGACGGGCGTCTGCACCAGATGAGCGAGGCTCTGAGCTCCGTCTCCTCTGATGGTGTAAGCCGCCACACTGATGAAGTACACACACACACACACACTCACACTCACACACTCACGTGTGACGGGCGTCTGCACCAGATGAGCGAGGCTCTGAGCTCCGTCTCCTCTGATGGTGTAAGCCGCCACACTGATGGAGTACACACACACACACACACTCACGTGTGACGGGCGTCTGCACCAGATGAGCGAGGCTCTGAGCTCCGTCTCCTCTGATGGTGTAAGCCGCCACACTGATGGAGTACACACACACACACACACACACACACACACACACACACACACACACACACACACACACACTCACGTGTGACGGGCGTCTGCACCAGATGAGCGAGGCTCTGAGCTCCGTCTCCTCTGATGGTGTAAGCCGCCACACTGATGGAGTAAAGCGTCTCAGGCTGCAGATCCTCAATGATCAGCTCCTACACACACCAGGCATGATGTCAACACAGCATTGACCAATCAGCTCTGACCTCACACATGCTCTGATCACATGTTACTGGTGCATTCACTCATTCATTCATTCATTAATGCTTTCATTAATTAATTTATTTATGCATTTCTTCATTAATCCATATTCAATCATTCATGCATTCTTTCATTCATTCCTACATTAATTAATTCATTCATGCATTCTTTCATTCCTTTTCCTGCACTCTGACATGTTTCAGTCTCTGCTGTTCTTTCATAAGCTGAAGCTCATACTCACATATTGTGCCGTCTCATCCACGTCCCTCTAACGGCAGGACAACACACACACACACACACACACACACACACACACACACACACACACACACACACACACACGCGTGAGAGATCCAGTGATGAGCAGGCGCCATGTAGGAGGAGAAGAGGAGGGTGAGATTCATTTAGTGAAAGAACAGAATG